>JALMGJ010000002.1:3040000-3247500 GCA_023362775.1 Charina bottae | reverse complement strand
ATCACCGCCCATCTCCCCCCATTCCGGAGGGGGAATTGCATGAAGTTAGGAGTTTATTCACCCAAGAGCAAAAGCAATGACAGCAAGCTGTTAGGTGGGCGGCCGCCAGGACCCCCTTCCTACAGCACATTATATAGATTCCATTCAACTCCTCCTTTAGAAGACCACCCCTTACTCAGTTACCCATACTCCACCTTTCCCTCATTCCATATTAGGAATTTCCTTCCTTCACTCCATATTAGGAACTTCCTTCCATCCTTGCTAGGGCTCCTTGACCGTTTTTAAACAATATCTTTTCTCTGGAGAAGCTATCCTTGGAAAGTACACTTTATTCTATGGGCACAGCTATCTATCAAGGCCTGCTAGAAAGGAAGGGTGTCAACAAAACTCTTCAAGGAAATACAACATGGTTTCAGAGCCATAATGCAAGTGTAAATGTTTCTAATATATGAATATGAAATATATTTGTATTTATATATACAGAAATGTAAGAATATGTTTACAATCCAACAATCCCCCCTCTGTGCATGGGAAAGCATATTCCCATAGCACACCTAGGAATGGTCCAGTCAGTAGTTGTGGTTGAGGAAGCAAAGGGTATAGCGACTGGATTCCCTTTAGAAACCTCTAGTAGGAGGGTCCACAGCATTATAAGCCAAGACATTCTTTCAAACCCCAAATGTCAGAATCCAGATCCCTAACGAGCTTGATGGGAGGCCAAGGCAGGAAGGGGGCTGTGATCTTGGACTGCTGGTTTGACGTGTGTCCAATGAAGCCAGGTGTTTCATTCAGCAACCCGAACTGCTGTTTGTGTTGTCAAAAGGATATCCACACCCAATCACCTGGTTCAAAAGGATGAAGAGTTTCTTCCAATGGCAAGGTCTGGAGTAGAGCACTTCATTTCCATAGAGATTGCAAGTACCTGCACATAGAGAGGAGATAAGAAAATAACGTAGAATCCCCCCTCTCTAGGTGAAGGGAGTGGGGATCCAGGCCTTTTGAAACATCTGGTGGCCTGCCAAAAAGCAGCTCAAATGGAGACAATCCCACATCTTTTCGAGGTCAGGTACATACAGTAAGTGAAATAAAGCGATAGGCAATACCTGGGGCCACTTTAAATGCGTCTCCTGGCATAATTTTCCTAGCAATGTCTTGAGTTCCCTGTTAGCCCATTTCACCCCCTCCCCCGAAGATTGAGGATGATAAGGGACATGTAAGTTCTATGTGATGCCTAAAGCTTGCAGGATGTGAGTAATCGCGTGTGCCGCAAAGTGTTGGCCACGGTCCATATCTAAGACAGAGGATGCCGTATCGGGGAACAATGTCCTTCAGCAGGTGTCTTGCAGTTTCAATCGCGGTAGCATGTCGACAAGGGAAGGCTTCAATCCAGTGTGTAAGTTGGTCTCTGCAAACAAGTACATGTTCAAAGCTATTTGCCTTGGGTAATTGAATATAATCTAGCTGTAATATTTTTTTTCCAAAAGGTCTTTGGGCCCAGGGTCTCCCTCCCTTATGGATCTTTTGTCTTGAGGAAGCATTATTAGCTTGTCACGTGAGACATGTTCGTGCTACTTTTTCAGCTTCCATGTAAACCCCAGGCTCATACCATACCCATCGCACGATTTCCACAATGGCCTGGTCCCACAGTGGCCCTTTGCATGAATCTGTTGACAAAGAAGGTGTAACAAACATCTAGGGGCTAAGGGTCTTCCATCCGGTACCCTCCAGAATCCATCAGAAAAAGTTGCCTCATAGTTTGCCTGCCACTGTTCCACCTCCCCCCTCTCAACGAAATTGTCGTATGGAAGAGACAATTGAAGATGAAACTCTGCAGCTGCACAGAGAGAGATAGAGGCTGCAGGGTGGCCCATTTCGCTGTAGCATCGGCGAAAGCATTCCCCTTTGTAACCAGGGAGATGTCCTGTTGACGTGCAAGGCAGTGCACTACGGCCAGAGCCTTAGGGAGCATAATGGCTTCCAAAAGGGAGGCTATCAGAGTAGCATGAGCAATGGGGGCACCAGAAGAAATAAGGAAGCCCCGCTGTTTCCACAGGGCTCCTGTAGCATGGCAAACCCCAAAGGCATATTTAGAGTCCATGTAGATCGTCACACAGAGGGTGTGGGCAGCCTTGCAAGCCTCGGTCAGGGCAATGAGTTCTGCGGCTTGGGCACCGTGGGAAGGGGAAAGTCCAAAATTAATCCATTGGGAGTACATTTAATAGTGGCCCCGAGTTTACAGAGTAAATCACGACCTAGGAGAAAAACAGAAGATTCAGAACAAACAGTAAAAGCATGTTCAACAGTGAGAGGACCCACCTCTACTGTTAAGGGGTCAGTAACATTTACAGGAATGATCCCCCAACCCCAATAATATGATCAGAAATCCCAGAAAGAACAGTAGGGGAAGAGGGAGGGTGAGTTAGTAAGGATGCAGTGGCCCCAGTATCAACCAGGCAGTGATACTGTTGACCACCTATAGTTAAAGGAAGAAAAGGTTCTCCTCCAGGTCCAGAATGTATAGGTAACATGAGTGCACTCAAGGGTAAGGTTGCTTGTAGAGCCAGCTGGTTGAGAAGAATCAGCGACAGGCAAAACTGGATACACAAGAGAAGGTTCTGGAGGGAAAGGTGTGTGGGTCAAAACATATCTCTCAAGGGCTCTAAGATATGTGTTTGCAAACACAAAAATATATGGGGTGGTTCCCAAATGTATAACTTTATGTTTGTGCAGCAGGATCACCTCTATTTTCATCCTGCTACTTTATTAGTTGGTCCAGGTGTTGGGGTCACAGCAACAAAGCACAGTGGAAACATAACAATTTCCTTTCTTTTTCCCCTCTGTGATTCACTCCACATCAACTCTCTCCCAAGCCATCTCAACATCACAAATACATTCCTGTATCTCCATCTTCACTTCATTCAACTTACTCTCACCCAACTTCAACTTACTCTCACCCAACTTACAATATTCTTTCCTCACATTCCCATCTCTTACTTCCATACAGATCAAATTGGTTACCTACTTACAGCAGAAGTAACATGCAAAGAGGCAAACAATAGATCTGCAAACAACAAATTATTTTCCAACACCCTCCCAAAGTCTCGGTCTTTAAATTGAAAAAACAAAAATAAGTTGAAACAGCATTTCGGTGTTTTGGCAGAGCTCCATCAGGTTTTGTCTGGGAGCAGGCAGCAGACACAGCATAGGAGCTGATTTCTTCTCCGCTTCTTCTGTCCTTCGGTAGCAAACAGTCAGTGAAACAGTCAGTGGGAGGGGGAACCTCAAGGAGAGTAGGCACACACAAAAAAAATGACAGGAGAAAGCTATGTAGATGTCAGGAACAGAAGGCTGTCCTTGCAGGGTCTCCTCTCTTTCTAAACACTTTTCTGGAGAGACAGCAGCCAGCCAACCACTCACAAGGGACATACCTCAAGTTAGCAGAAAGGATTTCCAAGCTGAGTGAAAGAGAGCTTACAACTGATTAGTTTACACACTTTTTTCAAACATCAAACACCATACCACACAATCAGGGCACACACAAGCCTTTCCCATGACATTCATCAGTTTAATTCATGCTTTACTTATTGTAAAAGGAAAGGAGAAAAGTTAGGATCCCATGTCAGTCAGAACACACACTCCTTCTCCCAAGTCCCATCAAGCACAGCCTACCAGGGCACATACAGTCTTCAGTTCCTTACTTGCAACTAGGAAATCAGACAAACAGCCCTGATCAGCAAACAGGAGATTTATACAAACTTACACACACATAAGTGTAGCCCAGTTGGAGTAAAAAAAAAAACATAATGAAAACCAAACCAGGGGAGATAGAAACACACACAGATAGAAAGAGCTTCTCATGTATACACACACAACCTTTCACAGGAAATCAATATTCTTCCCCCTTTCCCTTTCCAAAGGTGGCAAACATTCAAGATGGCATGTACATATCATACAATAAAGATTATATGGTAAACAACAAACAACCTCACCTTTCTTCTTGTATGTACTCAACTTAGAAAACAAACACAAAACTTACACAACTACAGGAAGTGCAAATAACTGGACACATGGCACGATCAAATCCCATGTCCAATTATTCACAGTAAATAACAGAAAGGGTTGCATAGCCAAAAAGTTGGAAGAGCCACAGCCTGGCCAGAGCTATGGATCTCCAAAAATTCGAAGCATTCCCTTACTGTGGAGAAATTTAGTTCCGTAAAGGGACAGACTCACATTTAACTCCTAAAGGGACAAACTGACATACATACAGTACATACATACATACATACACACACAAACACACAACCTGCACCATTTCCCTCAACAAATATAGATAGAAATGTACAGACTAATACTTAACAAACAGAAAACATTTTGGTTACAGATACTTACACAAATATTTGAGCTTAACTGGCATGATCATGTTGTAAGTGTTTTAAAAGTCTTAAGTTTCTCATAGTGGAAAGTACCCAAGCTTGACCAGGGTTCACCTGACCACCTGGAGACTTCCTAAGGAAGGGTGGGGATCAAGAGCACTGGCAATTGAGGGTGGGTCTGCAAGCTCATTCCAGCAATGCCAATAGGATAATTGATCAGGGTTATTTCTTTTCAGCTGAAGTTTAAGAAGCTTCCATTTCTCACAGTGAAATGTACCCATTTGTTGTTTATTCGTTCAGTCGTTTCCGACTCTTCGTGACTTCATGGACCAGTCCACGCCAGAGCTTTCTGTCGGCCGTCACCATCCCCAGCTTCCCAATGGTTGAGTCCGTCACCTCCAGAATACCATCCATCCATCTTGCCCTTGGTCGGCCCCTCTTCCTTTTGCCTTCCACTTTCCCTAGCATCAGCTTCTTCTCCAGGGTATCCTGTCTTCTCATTATGTGGCCAAAGTACTTCAGTTTTGCCTTTAATATCATTCCCTCAAGTGAGCAGTCTGGCTTGATTTCCTGGAGTATGGACTGGTTTGATCTTCTTGCAGTCCAAGGCACTCTCAGAATTTTCCTCCAACACCACAGTTCAAAAGCATCTATCTTCCTTCGCTCAGCCTTCCTTATGGTCCAGCTCTCGCAGCCATAGGTTACTACAGGGAATACCATTGCTTTAACTATGCGGACCTTTGTTGTCAGTGTGATGTCTCTGCTCTTAACTATTTTATCAAGATTTGCCATTGCTCTCCTCCCAAGAAGTAGACGTCTTCTGATTTCCTGGCTGCAGTCAGCATCTGCAGTAATCTTTGCGCCTAGAAATACAAAGTCTGTCACTGCCTCCACTTTTTCTCCCTCTATTTGCCAGTCATCAATCAAGCTCGTTGCCATAATCTTGGTTTTTTTGAGGTTTAGCTGCAACCCAGCTTTTGCACTTTCTTCTTTCACCTTCGTCATAAGGCTCCTCAACTCCTCCTCGCTTTCAGCCATCAAAGTGGTATCATCTGCGTATCTGAGATTGTTAATGTTTCTTCCAGCGATTTTAACTCCAGCCTTGGATTCCTCAAGCCCAGCATGTCGCATGATGTGTTCTGCGTACAGGTTGAATAGGTAGGGTGAGAGTATACAACCCTGCCGTACTCCTTTCCCAATTTTAAACCAGTCCGTTGTTCCGTGCTCTGTTCTTACCGTTGCTACTTGGTCGTTATACAGATTCCTCAGGAGGCAGACAAGATGACTTGGTATCCCCATACCACCAAGAACTTGCCACAATTTGTTATGATCCACACAGTCAAAGGCTTTAGAATAGTCAATAAAACAGAAATAGATGTTTTTCTGAAATTCCCTGGCTTTCTCCATTATCCAGCGGATATTGGCAATTTGGTCTCTAGTTCCTCTGCCTTTTCTAAACCCAGCTTGTACATCTGGCAATTCTCGCTCCATGAATTGCTGGAGTCTACCTTGCAAGATCTTGAGCATTACCTTACTGGCATGTGAAATAAGTGCCACTGTTCGATAATTTGAACATTCTTTAGTGCTTCCCTTTTTTGGTATGGGGATATAAGTTGATTTTTTCCAATCTGATGGCCATTCTTGTGTTTTCCAAATTTGCTGGCATATGGCATGCATCACCTTGACAGCATCATCTTGCAAGATTTTAAACAGTTCAGCTGGGATACCGTCGTCTCCTGCTGCCTTGTTATTAGCAATGCTTCTTAAGGCCCATTCAACCTCACTCTTCAGGATGTCTGGCTCTAACTCACTGACCACACCGTCAAAGCTATCTCCAATATTATTATCCTTCCTATACAGATCTTCCGTATATTCTTGCCACCTTTTCTTGATCTCTTCTGCTTCTGTTAGGTCCTTACCATCTTTGTTTTTGATCATACCCATTTTTGCCTGGAATTTACCTCCGATGTTTCTAATTTTCTGGAAGAGGTCTCTTGTCCTTCCTATTCTATTGTCTTCTTCCACTTCCGCACATTGCTTGTTTAAAAATAATTCCTTATCTCTTCTGGCTAACCTCTGGAATTTTGCATTTAATTGGGCATATCTCCCCCTATCACTGTTGCCTTTTGCTTTCCTTCTTTCTTGGGCTACTTCCAGTGTCTCAGCAGACAGCCATCTTGCCTTCTTGGTTTTCTTTTTCTTTGGGACGTTTTTTGTTGCCGCCTCCTGAACAATGTTGTGAACTTCTGTCCATAGTTCTTCTGGGACCCTATCTACTAAATCTAGTCCCTTAAATCTATTCTTCACCTCCACTGCATATTCCTTAGGAATATTAGTGAGATCATATCTAACTGATCTGTGGGTCTTCCCTATTCTCTTTAGTCTGATTCTAAATTTTGCAATAAGAAGTTCATGATCTGAACTACAGTCAGCTCCAGGTCTTGTTTTTACCGACTGTATAGATGTCCGCCACCTTTGGCTGCAAAGGATGTAGTCAATCTGATTTCGGTGTCGACCATCTGGTGAAGTCCATGTATAAAGTCGTCTTTTAGGTTGTTGGAAGAGAGTGTTTGTTATGCACAGTGAGTTGTCTTGGCAAAATTCTATCAGCCTATGTCCTGCTTCATTTTGTTCTCCCAGACCATGCTTGCCTGTAATTCCAGGTGTCGTCTGACTACCCACCTTAGCATTCCAGTCTCCTGTAATGAAAATAACATCTCTTTTTGGTGTATTATCTAGTAGGTGCTGCAGATCCTCATAGAACTGATCTACTTCTGCTTCTTCAGCATCTGTGGTTGGGGCGTATATTTGGATCACTGTGATGTTAAATGGCTTACCCTGAATTCGAATTGAGATCATTCTATCGTTTTTTGGATTGTATCCAAGCACTGCTTTAGCCACTTTATTATTAATTATGAAGGCTACTCCATTTCTTCTGTGGTCCTCTTGTCCACAGTAGTAGATCTGGTGGTCATCTGATGTGAAGTGGCCCATCCCAGTCCATTTCAGTTCACTGACACCTAAAATGTCTATATTTAATCTTGACATCTCACCAATAACCACATCCAATTTGCCCTGGCTCATAGATCTTACATTCCAGGTTCCTATGGTGTGTTGATCTTTAGAACATCGGATTCGTCGTTCACCACCAGCACCGTCGGCCGCTAGCCGTCCTTTCGGCTTTGAGCTAGCTGCGTCATCACATCTGGGGCTAGTTGAACGTATCCTCTGTTCCTCCCCAGTAGCATTTTGACCATCTTCCGACCTGGGAGTCCCATCTTCCGATGGTATACCGACATATCTTTGGTTGTACTGATCCATTTAGTTTTCATGGCAAGAATACTGGGGTGGGTTGCCATTACCTTCCCCAGGGATCGTATTTAGTCTGACCTCTCTGCCACGACCTTCCCGTCTTGGGTGTCCCTTCACGGTTTAGCTCATGGTTTCATTGAGGTGCTCAAGCTCCAGCACCACGACAAGGTAACGATCTCCTTTGCTGGAGAAATGTACCCATAGGAGGCCAGATTGCATTACCGCTTGTGTCTAAATATTGAGTCAATTCTATACATAGCTCACGTGCACGTCTTTTCTTCATTCCTGGCTGGGTGGGCAAAATCCCCTTATCACAAGCCTTCAACAACGCCCCTAAGGGGGAAGATGGGGGTACCGTCGACTTAGTATTCCCCATAACCACTCGTGTCCCTAAGCATGGCACCGGTGCCCGTCGGATTTGGGGTGTGTCTAAACACCCAGAGACTCCCTATTAGAGTACCGACCCTCTGCGCGCTTCCGAGTCTTCAATTACTTATTCACCTTTTTCTACTTTTAGCTCACAAGCGGTAATTGCCCAGTTATAGTTCATTCATGCATTCAGTCACAACCTGTCCAGGCACGCGTATCGCCCTGGTCGACAGTCGGGTTTTATAAAAGGAATCAAGCACACACATTCACTGGGCTTATAAAAGGAATAAAATTTTCAGGTACTCACCCACTGTGGAGTTGTCCTAGGTTCATGCAATCGGCTGGCATAAAAAAACCCAAAGTTCCCTTTACTACCCTCTGGGCGGTCCCACAGGAAAATTAAAACCCTCTGGGCAAATGGCCCGGTGCCGGCAGGGCGTGTTATCCCCCTGGGACCCACTCCATTGGGTTAGCTCAGTAAAACATCTGGGTCGCCAAAATGTTAGAAGTAAATTTTATCTTACCAAGTTCGTTCCTGAGCCGGGAGTAAAGAAACTGACCAATTGCATGAAGTTAGGAGTTTATTCACCCAAGAGCAAAAGCAATGACAGCAAGCTGTTAGGTGGGCGGCCGCGCAGGACCCCCTTCCTACAGCACATTATATAGATTCCATTCAACTCCTCCTTTAGAAGACCACCCCTTACTCAGTTACCCATACCCCACCTTTCCCTCATTCCATATTAGGAATTTCCTTCCTTCACTCCATATTAGGAACTTCCTTCCATCCTTGCTAGGGCTCCTTGACCGTTTTTAAACAATATCTTTCCTCTGGAGAAGCTATCCTTGGAAAGTACACTTTATTCTATGGGCACAGCTATCTATCAAGGCCTGCTAGAAAGGAAGGGTGTCAACAAAACTCTTCAAGGAAATACAACATGGTTTCAGAGCCATAATGCAAGTGTAAATGTTTCTAATATATGAATATGAAATATATTTGTATTTATATATACAGAAATGTAAGAATATGTTTACAATCCAACAATAATTTTGTATATATGGTAACAGCGTTCCACATGCGTCATGCCGGCCACATGACCATGGAAGCGTCTTCGGGCAACGCTGGCTAACAAACGGAGATGAGCACCGGCCCCTAGAGTCGGACATGACTGCACAACTGTGCGGGGGGAACGTTTACCTTTACCTATAATTCTGTACCCTTTAATAAGAATATATTAGTCACCTGTGGAAGGACCACCTGCCTGAGAAGCAGAGCTTTCCAAACTCTGTGTCACACAAAAGTGTGTCGCTACACACAGCGTGGTGTGTCGCCACACCACCCGAAGCACGCGCTGCCGCACGCCCCCCTGCGCCGCTGCTGTGCACGTGCGCCCCCCCCGCGCCGCCGCCGTGCCCGCACGCGCTGCCGTCGCTGCTGGTGTGTCGCCAGCAGCGCCACTTTGGAAAGCCCTGTGAGAAGGTTCTAAACCCCTGAACTCCTTCCTCCCCCTCCCTCCTTGGCCTGCCCCCCCCCCGTCATCAGGACAACCCAGCTGCCAATCAAACAGAAGCCTTGGGCAGGAGGCAAGAAGGCGGGAAGAGGCGATGGCTGCCTGGGAGCTCGGCCGCCACAGGCCTTGAGAGGAAGAGGCTGAATGAACAGAGCCAAAGCCAAAGAGTAAAATTAAAAGACAGACTACCCTGATGAGGAGAGGCAGCCGGAAAGAGGCAGCAGCTGAGAAAACCGGGGAGAGAGAGGCGTTTTTTGTCTTCCCTCAGAACCGGGGTGAGGGAAGGGTTTCCCTCCCATGCAGCTGAGAGTTGGAAGAGGAGAAGAGTGGGGAAGCCCAGCCAGGAAGAAACTGGCAGAAAAGACGAAGAAAAATTAAAGACTTTGAATTAAAGGACCTGCTCAGGCAGGTGGTCTTTCCACAGGTGACCCTAATATAGAAATAGAGAACAGAAACTAAAAGAGATAAAATACTGATCGAACTCTGTGGGGAAAGGAGCCTGGCTGTATAAGAGTGACCATAGAGACCATCAGTCGTTTAGTCGCGTCTGTCCTCCACTGTCTCCCGGAGTTTGCTCAAATTCATGTTCATTACATTGGTGATGCTATCTAACCATCTCTTCCTCTGCCGTCCTCTTCTCCTTTTGTCTTCAGTCTTTCCCAGCATCAGGGTCTTTTCCAGTGAGTCCTCTCTTCGCATTAGGTGGCCAAAGTATTTGAGCTTCAGCTTCAGGATCTGTCCTTCCAATGAGCAGTCAGGGTTGATTTCCTTTAGGATTTAAGAGTCTTCTGCAGCACCACAGTTTGAAAGCATCAATTCTTCAGCACTCAGCCTTCCTTATGGTCCAACTCTCACAGCCATACATTACTACTGGGAAAACCATAGCTTTAATTATACGGACGTTTGTCGGCAAGGTGATGTCTCTGCTTTTTAATATGCTGTCTAGGTTTGCCATAGCTTTCCTCCCAAGGAGCAAGCTTCTTTTAATTTCATGGCTGCAGTCACCGTCTGCGGTGATCTTGGAGCCCAAGAAAATAAAATCTGTCACTGCTTCCATTTCTTCCCCTTCTACGTATTTGCCAGGAGGTGATGGGACCAGATGCCATGATCTGAGTTTTTTTAATGTTGAGTTTCAAGCCAGCTTTTGCACTCTCCTCTTTCACCCTCATCAAGAGGCTCTTTAGTTCCTCTTCGCTTTCTTCCATTAGGGTGGTATCGTCTGCATATCTGAGGTTGTTGATATCTCTCCTGGCTATCTTAACTCCGGCTTGTGATTCATCCAGCCCGGCATTTCTCATGATGTACTCTGCATATAACTTAAATAAGGAGGGTGATAATATACAGCCTTGTCGTACTCCTTTCCCAATTTTGAACCAATCAGTTGTTCCATGTCCGGTTCTAACTGTTGCTTCTTGACCTGCATACAGGTTTCTCAGGAGACAGGTAAGAGGTTGGTCCTCCACAGTAATGCTCACTCTGAGATGCCTCGGGTGGGTGCAGACGTCCCCTGTGGTCTCTGCTTTGAGGTAATGGCACCAAAATGCCATTGGGGCTCCTGCCTTTTTGCATCCCCTAAATCAGGGGTGGGCAACGTCAGGCCCGCGGGCCGTATAAGGCCCACGGGGCTCCTGCCTGCAAACCCCACCCCTTCCACGCGATTGGCTCCCGCCCGCAAACCCCACCCCCCAGTGCTTGTGATTGGCTCCCGCCAGCAAACTCCGGCCCCCGGTCCGCAGAAATCCCAGAAACCCCGCCCCCTGGTTATAAATATCCAAATGGCCCTTGGCAGAAAAAAGGTCCCCCACCCCTGCCCTAAATGGTGGACATTAGAGGTGCAATCCTGAGGGATTTTCCTTGCATGGGGCGGGGGGTTGGATGCCATCCTCCTTTCCACCCTTTAAAAGGGTCTGCAGGGAGACCCCTATGTATGCCCATTGGGTTGCTCCCTTTTGGGGTGAACAATGCTCTGTGCCACACTGTTGTGGTCATTATTCTTGCTCATTACAACCATTAGTGCATTTTGCACTCTAGAAAAGATCCGTACTTGCATGCTTCCTCATGTTCAACCAACTCTGAGTGGTGTACAACTCCATAATTGGGGGTTAAAACATATACATACTAGTCAAATATTACAACTGAAAACACACACTAGATACAAGATGTGCACCAGGAACCAAATAGTCCAAAAAACACACCATTGAAAATGTTGCTTATCCGGAGGGACAGTTCAAACAGTCCTGTCCCCAAGGCTGGGTGAGACAGCCATGTCTTCACCAGCTATCTGAAGGCCAGGAGGGAGAGAGCCATCCAAATATCTGGGGGGATGCTCTTCCAGAGGTGTGGAGGCAGCAAAGCATTTAAGAGTTAAAGGGAGTCTGCTGCCTAGAATGGCCAGACTCCAGAGAGTATCCCCAAATTGTCCTGCACAAACTCAGTTGCCTTTTCAGCTGGAAACCAATGGGCAGGCCATTGTTTTGCAGAGGGCACCACCCATTCCTCTCTGCAGTATTGAATGAAAGCAGCGCTGGACATGCCCGCCCAAAAAATCCATTGGTACAAGATGCTTGAAAATGCGGGGTGAGCAGGAGAAGAGATAGGGTATTAAGACAAAAGACAAGCAAACAAAAAGATAAACAAATATAAGAGCTGTGGTGGTCATCCCCACTGATCAAATCTTGAATTTGGCATTTCGTTCAGAGGAACGGATTGAGAGACAAGGAATGGGGATGATCAAGGGGTCTAGAAATGTGGTCTTAGGAGGAGGTATGTTTAGCCTTGAGAAGACAACTGCAGGGGAACAGAACAGGACTGTTCAAGTACCCAAGAATGAGAAGGTTCAGACCTGTTCGCTTGTTGCAGAGTGAAGGACTCAGAATAACGGATCTAAGTTACAGAAAGGCAGATTCTGATTAAATATTAGGAAAATTTTCCTAACAGGAGAAGCAGTTCAACAGTGGACAGTGACCCAGAGAGGTGGTGAGTGCCCTTTCATTGGATGTGTCCAAATAGTGAAAAGATTTTGGGGCCTGTTTGAGCATAACAGAAGTGTCTCATTATAGCATGCAGATACCAAGGTGCTGATGGCCTGGAGAACTTCTAATCAGTTATTAATGTTTTTTTTTAAACTGATACACTTGATCAAACCAGATCCTTGAATGGGGATGGGGCTAGCCATGGTTACTTGTCCTGCTGTTTCCTTTCTCCTTGATTTAAAAATATCCCTGAAATATCAGCAACTTGGGAAAAATGGACAGGTGGTCACCTTCTTGTTTGCCTTTGTGAGTCACAGGAAATTTATTTGTTGCAGCTGTCCCAATCTAGCAACTACCCCCTCTCCATATTTACTTTCCCAGGGAAAAATGAACTGTCAGCTCAGCTATAAGCATTTAGACAAAGAATGTAGATTGGGGCACTAGGAGATGGGAACAGGCCACTGGGAGAGAACACTTGGAAAGGTAACGCATCAATAGCAACTCTTATTCAAAGACAAACCCTCATCATGACCGTCTCCCACCCGGAAACCTATGCCCTCACTGTGGGAGGTTGTGCGGATCCAGAATTGGCCTTTATATCCACTTACGGATCCACTGTTAAAATTTTCCCTTTGGAAGACAATCTTACTCGGCTACGAGTGATCGCCAATGATTATTCAAAGAACACAGCCTTCATCTGACTCATTGTCATTGTAGCATCTCTCATTACCCATACCTCATTAACATATATATCCAATCAAATGATGCCGCTATATCCAATCATATTAATACTTTAATTTGCATAGCTGCATCCCACCCCTTTTAGGTTTTCTTTGACTGCCTCCGGTGCCATAACAAACAATCTGTTTCTCAATGGAATTTTGTGTTAGTCTCTGATTTAAATGAACTCTTGGGGAAATTTGTGAAATTCATCACACACATATTAACAGTACACAGGTAAGCAGAAAATATCACATGTCAGGCCCAGCCCAAGAACAACGAAGAGTCAGTCCATTCAAACTCCAGTTCTTTATTTGCTCACACCGTATAGACAGAATCTTGCCAGACTAAAGCTACTCTACCAAACCTAAGGGGAAATAACCTGGGAGACTATAGGCTATCCTGAACCTCTTCGTTTTCCCAACATTGCCTCCCGGACTATGCCTCTGCTTATCTCCTCCACCTCCTTGGAATGTGCTCCCTCCTTCCTGAGAACCAGAAGGCACCGCCAAAATCCACCACATCACATTACAAAATAATAACAAGTGCAGTTCACTTTACTGAAAGAAGAAACAAACACACATTCACACTGAAAGGACATTAAATCCAGAAGAATTTTAGCGTTTACAGAGTCTAGAAAACAATTTTGGTAACTGAGATGGCATGTTTAGCAGTATTGCAATCTAGAAAGGCATCCAAAATTGGAATTGAATCTTCTTTAATTATAATATGATCAACTATCACAGTATACAAATGTTGAAACCAAGTATCTACTTGCTTGAAACACCCAGAGCTGGACCACATACATTCTGAACTGATGTACCAATCAAAGATTATGTGCCATAAGTCTATGTTGACTCTTAGTGACCACATAGATTTTCTCCAGGATGATCTGTCTTCAACTTGGCCTTTTAGGTGTCTCAATGGCGCATTCACTGTTGTTGTAACCAAGTCCATCCATCTTGCTGCTGGTTGTCCTCTCTCCTCCTACTTTTCCACTCAAAGACTGGGTTATCAAACGGCAACCTACTTCATTGGGTAAATCTTGATCAACAAACAGATTAAAGAACTTCCTAATTAAAATAGCAGCACCTCTTTCTTACTTCAAATAAATACATCCTAGCCTTGACTTTTAATAAAATCTATTTGCCGCTGAAATAATGTGAATTTCCTGGAAAAAGGCTGTCAGTTGACCTTCCCCCTTTTTCAGCTTAGCTAATGTTTGTCAACATTTAGAAGGCAACTATAATTCTTTTAACATCTTAATACAAAGTAAACTACCATAAATAATTACTATAAATATTAATAACAAAAAACAAGAACGGATGCTTCAGGAACTGCAACTGGAAAAAAAAATACAAGGGCATAACTATTCATCAAAAGACAGAGATAGAAGCAAAGAAAATTAAAAAATAAAAGAGGTCCTATCTCTACAACATACACTTAAAATTGAGAGATTAGATTTAGCCCTAAAGAGAGACAATCTCATTTAGGTTAAATTAGGGCAGGGCTTTCCAAAGTTTTTCCCGCGGTGACACACCAACCGGTGTTGGTATGTCGAGGTGGGAAAACCCGGAAGTGCGGCAGCGCGCAAAAACCCGGAAGCGCTGCTGCCGCTTTCAAGTTTTGCGCACTGCAGTTGATGTCGCCGCGGGAAAACCCGGAAGCGCTGATGATGATCAGCGCTTCCAGGTTGTGTGGCGACACACCAGACTGTGTGTGGCGACACACTTTTGTGTCGCGACACACAGTTTGGAAAGCTCTGAATTAGGGACTGACCTAAACCAATAAATATATTTGGTTTTGAACCTGAAACAAACCATTGTGTTCTCCATGTTCTCTGGAACTATTTTGGGTTGGCCTTGGTTCAACAGAAATAAATCGTGATTGTTCTAGGTTTGGTCTGAAACAAAACAAAATAAAATTCAAGGGATTTTATGGGCTGAATAAGATAAGGTTGTACTCACCATCTTCTCTCTGTTTCCTGCCAGCACAGCTTATCCCACATGATCTTCCCAGCATCTTTCCTCCCTCATCTTCCCTGATTTCTGTGGCTTTTCCACACTTAGTCCACCGTGAACATCTTTTGACCAGAGTTGCATTTCAGTCGGCATTCAGAATAAAACAAACCTATTTTGTTTTGTATATAGTACAGATGGGGGGGTGCAATGGCTCAGCGGGTAAGAGGCCAGGCTTGTCGATTGAAAGATCGCAAGTTCAAATCCCTAGCCCCGTGTGATGGAGTGAGCTCCCACACTAGCCCCAGCTCCTGCCAACCTAGCAATTCGAAAGCATGCAAATGCAAGTAGATTAATAGGTACACTTTGGTGGGTAGGTAACAGCGTTCCGTGCACGTCATGCCAGCCACATGACCGCGGAAGCATCTTTGGACAACGCTGGCTCTTCGGCTAACAAATGGAGATGAGCACCGGCCCCTAGAGTTGGACATGACTGTGCAGGGGAAACCTTTACTTTACTTTATAGTAGACTAAAATGTTTTGTTTTGCACATCCCTAGGTTAAACTAACTCTATCCAATCAACCAGTGTAGAAACTTCTGGTTTTGAGGTTACTTAATTTTCTAAAATCAAGGCAAAGTCCTAGAGATGCTGCAAAAGTGGGGCTTCTCTAGGCATGCTGTCTCTATGTTTCGGTTTTCAGACACATCCTCAGCTGCACAGTGAGGTGATGTAAAAAAAAAAGAAAGAAACAAGTAGATATGGGCAGGAGGCAGATAATCCCCTGAACGTGTCCATGGCAGTTCCATCCTGAATCAAGCCATATGGATTTTTTCTTTAAAATTTAACTCTGTTTGGATGGAAAAAAGGCAGTGGGGCAGGAGGCAGAAGCCTCCCTCCCCCCTTTGCAGCAGCTGGGAGAATGGCTGGAATGGCCGTGACTGCGCAGACCAAGTCGTTTGTGATTGCAAACAGCCAACACACAGTATGGAACCCACAGACAGCAAGAGAATACCTCTAGGTCCCTCGGTTGCGTTTTTTGTGGTACATGCAGTATGGTCTGTCTGGACATACATTATCTTTTTCTTCCTGTTGTTTTCTATCTTTTTCAAAGTGTTAGTCTCCCAGAATTGTTCTGGAGTCAGCCAGCCTCTAAATTTAAAAATAATAAAATGTTGTAGGCATTATGGGAACAGAGCCAGAGGATGAAAAAAGTTTTTTAAAATCCTTATTTCCATGACATTGACAACATTCTTTGCGACCTCTTCATCTACATCCTCCTACTAAACACAGAAGGGTGGCAAAATTATTTCAGTGCTGCAATAAAATACTTGTTTCAAAAGAAACCACAATAAAAAAGAAACAAGCATAAATTGTACATCTACAATTACAGAAAACTCTATAATAGAGATTACACCACTATAGAAATAACAAGACTACAATAAACCCACAGCGAGTCAGAGTAACTTTTGAGATATTTCAAAAGACTCATCGGCTGAGGGAGGGGTCTAGTTAAGAGACCAGAAAAAAGTGTGTTGGCATTTTATTATGAACTGGTGTCAGGTTAAGAGCAGATCACAAGAGTAAACCTCTCCCAAAGAGGTTTCAACCCAAGTAGACAATAAAACCTTCCACATCTGGAAGAAAGATCTGAGATTGGTGAAAGTTGCAGGAACAAGAATAAAATATTGCAGATTCTTCTCCTTCACCAACAGTGTGTCATTTGAAAAAGTCTGCCAATTACCAGCACCTGTTTGGTGTCATCCTAAGAGATTTTGGACAGATCCCATTTAAGCCTTCCTGTTATCTTGAGCAGACTTCAGATCTTTGAAAGATACTGTAAGGAAGTCTATAATAATCCATCAAAGCCCATCAAATGCAACACGAGGTGGTGAACAGGCAACAGTAGAAGCCACACTGATGTCACATGCATCATTTGCATGACGACATTGATGAGTATGATGTCCCTGGCTCCACCCATGAACATCTATGGGAAGATGAATCATTTCAAATTCTTATGTCTGAGCTGATGTTTCATATAACACATTTATCATAAAAAGGGGGTGTGGTGGCTCAGTGGTTAAGACGCCAGGCTTGTCGGCCGGAGGGTTGCAAGTTCAGCGGTTCGAAACCTGAGCACCGCGTGACGGAGTGAGCTCCCGCACTCGCCCCAGCTCTTGCCAACCTAGCAATTTGAAAGCATGCAAATGCAAGTAGATGAACAGGTACCTCTCCGGTGGGAAGGAAACAGCGGGTGCATTGTAGACTAGCCCCCTGTGGTGCACCCCGGGCAATGTGACTTGTCACGGCTAAATAGTCCACACAGCCAGCTGCTGGACCTCACAAGGGATTTCCCAGCAAGAAAAAAATGCCATACGAAATAAATAAATAAAATAAAGAGAGCCTTCTGGAAGCCCCCGGATGAGATCCCAAGTCAATCACAGAACATAACTGCATTCTGCAGTTCTGTTCTGGATGGCTTCCAGTTGACCGATCCCATTCTCTGCTGCATTCTTTACGATACAAATACGATCAGCCAATTATTGGAAAAAAATTGATTGAAGCTATAATTGTTTTTCAATTATAAGCTCAGTTTCCACCCCAGATGTTGCTGGCAGAGAGGACCACAACGGCTCTCTGTTCTTCCATTACATCTCTTGGATTAGATTATTCACAAACTGCCCCAGACACCAAAAGAGACAATAATCACCGGTTTCCGGACCAAATAAAGGAGATCAAACAATTGTCGGGATACAAAGAGAAATAGGAGGTCTCAAAGTGAGCTGAAGTTTCTCCAACCAAATCTCCATCTTGGCTGGGTGCCGTGTGGGTGCTTTCATGCTGGGTAAGTTGCTCACTGTATTTAAAGTCCTTTCCACACACCAAGCACTGAAATGGTTTCTCATCGGCATGAGTTCTTTGATGTGAAGTCAACTGATGCCTAAGAGCAAAGCGCTTTCTACACTCCAGGCATTCATAGGGTTTCTCTCCTGTGTGGATTCTCTGATGCTTATAAAAGTTCCCACTCATCCGGAAGCTCTTTCCGCATTCCATGCACGTATAGGGTTTTTCCCCTGTGTGGATCGTTTGATGTTTATAAAGGTTACCTCTCTTGCTGAAGCTCTTCCCACACTCCAGACATTGATAGGGCTTCTCCCCGGTGTGGATCCGTTTATGGGCCGTAAGGTTACTGCTCTTGCTGAAGCTCTTCCCACACTCCAGGCATTTATAGGGCTTCTCCCCAGTGTGAGTTCTCTGGTGTGTATTTAGGCTTCCACTGTTGCTGAAGCGTCTTCCACACTCCATGCATTTGTACGGTTTCTCTCCTGTGTGGATACTTCGATGCTGGGCAAGATGCTGGCTGCGGCTGAAGCATTTTCCACAGTCGGTGCATTGAAACGGTTTCTCCCCCGTGTGGATGCTTCTGTGTTGAATGAGATGCTGGCTGCGGCTGAAGCACTTTCCACAGTCCATGCACTCATAGGGCTTCTCCCCTGTGTGAGTTCTCTGATGGACTGTAAGGCTGAAGTTCTGCGTGAAGCTCTTTCCACACTCCAGGCATTTATACGACTTTTTTCCCGCATGAGTCCTCTGATGAGAAAGCAGGTGGCTGCTCATACTGAAGCTCTTTCCACATTCTAAGCATTTGTAGGGTTTCTCCTCTGTGTATGAACTCGGAAGCAACTTATGATTGAAGTACATCAGAGGGGGCTCCATGTACTTCCCACCATTCTGCCTATCGCCTGATGGAGAGAAGAAAAAAATTAGAAATTTAAAGCAGAAATAGAGAGGGTCATTAGAGAAGAAGCCCCCTTACGTGCATCTATATTTCTGCATTTCCAAGCTCCCTGCAGCTTTCCTAGGTGCGTTTTGTTGGTTTGTTACTTTACAGGGTTTGCATCCTACACAATCATATAACTCTGGGCCACGCACAGCAACAAAGAAATGCATGATAAGCGGGAGAATAGTCAGAGTTTATTCACAATCCCATCATGGACCACTGAAATAAAAATAAGAAAACCATATCCACAACCAGGTGGGTACGTGACAGGAACAGCTCTACCAGATGGGCAGCCCTTTTGCCATTGATGTGCCAGGAAATTAATGCATTTGAGAGAACAGGCAGAATCATCAGGTAAAACTTAGTTCTACCTGAAAGTAATGGATCAGTTTCTCTTGGCAATATTAAATGCCATCTGAAAGATTCCCCAAGGCACTTTCTCCCCAAAACATTGAGCAGGTTCCTGCTGATCTCTCACCTTCTTCAGAATTCCAGAAGAATGGATCTTCTCCTTCCAGCCAGGAGACAAACTCTGGTTTGGGCATTTCTTGGAAGAAGCAAGAGAGAATAATTACTTCTGAGTAGAAAATATTTTTTCCCAATTATCTGAACCCAGAACACAGAAGCTCCCTTACCCAGAGAGGCCACGCTTCTAGCGTTCTCCAGCATGACTTCCCCATGGAGGGCTTTCTGGTTGGAATCCAGAAGGTCCCACTCTTCCTCAGTGAAATACACAGCCACCTCCTCAAAGGAGACAGGACCCTGAAAAAAGAGAAGGTCCCCTACTTATAGACAGGTCAGGAAGGATTTCCAAGTGATATCCAGTCGGCATTTTCTGCAGGATATGAGAGGAGAAAATGGGCAGAATCCACAACTTATTAGCAACTTAACTGATTCTGCAGGACTTTCAACACCATTCAATGAAAGCAACCACACCATCCTTCTGGATCAATTGGCAAATGGACCTTGGACACACCACAATTGAGGGCCTCCAGTCCTTGCTTACAGTTAGAGAAAGAAAATGTTGGTGAGTTCCTGACTGACCATTAGTCAATGGCCTGTGGTATCCCCTGAGGGCCCCATCCTACCCAAACTCAACAAACTCAACAACTTTTGTGAGATCTTGAGGTGGCTCTATTATTGTTAACTATGCTGTTCTCTCTTAGCCTTGTGATTTTTAATTTTTTTAATCACAATTGTTTTTTTATATGTTTACCGTTTTATAATTTTGTTGTACGCCGCCCAGAGTCACTTTTCATGAGATGGGCAGCCATATAATTTGATAAATAAATAACTTACTTCATGGAACTGCTGGATGATCACATCCAGGACTGAACAAGTTGCCATCAATAATATGGATTAGATTTATATTCTGCCTTCCATTCAGGAGCTCAAAGCAGCATACAGTATGTACCACTCCCTCCCAGCCCTATGAGGTAAGCCAGGCCAGGAGAGAGTGACGGGCCCAAAGTCACCCAGGGAAGTTTGGTGGCTGAGGGAGGACTAGAACCTGGGTCTCCCCATTTTTAGTCCAACACCTTCACTATCACCTGCATCACACTGGCTGTCAACAGCAGATCTAACCCAGCCCAATTCCCGATTCTTGGATTCCAGAGAAGCTGCTTGGGGTCAGGAACCTCTTAGTTCCTGGCTGGGAGCTAAGAAAGAGAAACTTCTTCTATCATTCTCAAAGGCATTCTGGCCAGGCAGAAGATTGCTAGGTCCTGTTTTGCATTTGAATATCCTAAAAGCGGTTGACGGTTATGAGTTCTTCAGCTTTAGGGCTGATCTACCAACAGCACCTGTTCCTATGCTATGCCTACTGAAGGTGTTGTGCAAGGTTGAAAACCACACCAACACCACGGTGGTCTGTTCAAACATAGGAAAGCAGAGTCTTACAAAGTGTCAGTAAACGAATATGACTCTCCCCATGAACCTCTTAGGAGTGTATCTGTAGGGATTTCTCTTATTTTATTTCGGCAGCATTTCAGGGCACAACATCTCCAGAAGGATCTTGACAGGTAAAAGCAGGTTCAGAGGAGGGTGACCAAGGAGATACAGGGACTAGAGGACACGCCTTAGGCACTTGGGATGTCCAGTCTGGGAGAAAGACGGAGTATCAGGATGGATGACCACCTCTCAAGGAGGGTCTCGCTGGTTTCCCGGCACATTTATTTTATTTTATTTTATTTATTATTTCAATTTATTCCCCGCCCATCTCCCTTGCAAGGGACATTACAATGGGTTGGACTGAGGATCTCGGTGGTCTCTTCCAACTCCATATCGCTAAGATGTTTTGAGTCTTCCGAGGTAGGCTCAACTGAGCCTGACCTTCTCTGTACCTGAGCTGAAGGTTCGGCTGTTCTTTCTGCTCCACCACAAAACGGAGACATTTCACTGAACGTCAGGGAAACGGTTCTGCCCCCTGTGAGGGAGAAAAGTGTGGAGAAAACAGACTTTTAAAGCAAGAATACATTCTAGGGAAAGGTAGAGCACCACCGTACTCAGGCAGGGCTAATGAAATTATTATACCAGGTGGGAGAAGTATGCCAGGCATCACCATGAGAGGAGAAAGAAAAATAAAGTTGGGATTTGTCTTTGGAGGAAGCGTTCCCTCTTACCTGGTAAGATCTCTCGACTTTGACTCTCCTGGAAGCTCCCCCCCAAAACTAGTTCCTCTGGGGGACTGGAGAATTCCCTGCTTGCGGTCACCTCCACAAAGGGTCCCTCTCCCTGAAACTCCAGGCAAAAGTAAAAAGAACCAATGTGACAGGGGAAAAAATTCACCCTCAGCCCACCAAGACCATCAATGATGCTACAAGGAAACTTGGGCTTCCCACATCTCCTGGGCAATAATCCAGAAGGGTCAGTAGAACCATTTGCTAAAGAAGAAGAAAAATCTCTTCTCCTAAGGTCCAGGAAGGCATTTAATGTTGTTTTCCCTTGTTACCACCCCTTCAACCCAACAACATGAAGGTGTCTCACCTGCATCTCTCCCTGCTCCTTCCGCTCCTCTGCCTGGCTCAGGAGGAAGCCTTCCGCCAGGGCCACCGCCTGGGAGCTGGTCTCTGCTCCACACTCCCGCACCCAGCTCTCCATCTCAGGGGGAAGGACGGCCAGGAACTGCTCCAGGAGCACCAGGTCCAGCATCTGGGCCTTCGTGTGCCTTTCTGGCTTCAACCACTGGTGGCAAACTTGGTGGAGGCGGCTGCAAAGCTCTCGCGGCCCCTCAGCCTCCTGGCACCCAAAGTCCCTGACGCGCTGGACGTCCCGAGTGAGGGCTCCTTCTTCTTCCAGGGTCTTCACCCTGGTTCCTCCCCAGAATTCCCTGCGGCTTCCTGCTAGGATGCCGTGGAAGCCATCTGCTGCTTCCTCGGGGGCGGCATAATTTGCACTCATTTTCTGCCGCTGCTCTGCCACAGCTCTGAAAGGGAGCCAAAGACTCCCCGGATCTCCAAAGCTATTTCCATTCATCGGAGCAGAATGGCATGGATGGGCCCGAGGCAACAGGTGCCTCTCAGGCGGTTCTTCTGGGGAAGGGGAATCCTTGCCAAACCAGGCGCTTCCTACTCCCAATCTAAGGTGGAGAAGAAGAAAAAGTCAGACTCGGAAGGCGGGGAGGGAGAAACGTTTGCTGCGTCTCGGATGGGATGCAGCTTTCCTCCCTCGGAGGGCAGCCATCGATCTGAAACCCTTTTCGGAAAGGTCCGAGCAGCGGGAACGTTCCCGGCCCTGCCAGCCAAGGTCCTCTAGCCTGCTCTGCGCACCAATAACGCGCTGCAATGCTAGGTGGCCCAAGCAGCTCGAGAACCCGCCGGAGCCCAGGCGGCCGTTAGAGGGCAGTCTAACGCTAACAGGATCGGCGGCACCCTCTAATGGTCAGCCAGAGTAGCGCAACCCCGATCTAGACCTTCTGCAAAACAGCCCCCCCGCCCAGACCGGGCCTCCCTTCCGCGGGGCCTGCGCGCTTCCCCTGCAAGCCGGTGGACGAGCGCGAGAAGCGGGATGCAATCCGGAGGCTTTTGCCGGCTCCCTCCCCAGCTTTGCATGAGCCTTGCGGGTGGGGTCGCGCACGCCCAACTCTGCATCCACCCTCCTGTCTGCCTTGCGGCAGGGTGCAAACGCCGCCGCCCGCCCCTCCCCAAAGAGTGGGAGGCGAAGCTCCGCAGACCACGTGACTCTTCCCTAGGATTGCGGGCGGGGATTGCAGTCCGCCGGTTTTAACCCTTTCTTTCCCCCAAATGGGGGCGGGGGGGCTGTTTTGCTAATGTAGCCTAACTTTGACTGGCTTTGCATTTTTCCTGGACCGCGCATGCTACGAGATGCAGCAGGATCGTACCGTTAGAAGCATCTGGGGTCTTCTGTCTCTCTTTGACCCCTCCCCTCTCTCCCACCCCGTTGCTTAGGAAAATGCTGCGCGAATCAATAGGGTTTCTTCCTAGCGAGACCGAGCTGCCAAGGAAATGGGTGGGGTTGCATGGAAAATTACCGAAAAATGACTCGGGTGCTTTTCAAAGGGCCCGGAGTTACGCACGGTCGCAACAGTATCCCGTACTATGGCTCTAGTTCTGCAGCTGCTCTCGAGCGCGTGCGCAGTCTCCAGCTGAAGGTGGGGGGCTGCCCGTTCTTCTGTTTTGGCGCGGGGAGCCCCCTAGCGGGTGTTTTCTGCAATGCCTGCCGGCTCCGCAAGGGCTCTCGGGCGCCTCCATGGCTGTCTGTGGGAAGTGCCGGCGGGAGAGGAAAAGTGATGGGGGGAGACCGTATCTGGGCTACAAAAATCCCGGCGAGCACTAAAAAGGTAAAGGTAAAGGTTCCCCCCGCACATTTGTGTAGTCGTGTCCGACTCTAGGGGCTGGTGCCATCTCCATTTGTTAACCGGAGCCAGCGTTGTCCGAAAATGCTTCCACGGTCATGTGGCCGCATGACACGCGCGGAACGCTGTTACCTACCCACCGAAGTGGTACCTAGGAAAAATTGAAATACCATCATAATCCTTGTGTTGATGCAAGGGGAAAAACTGCAAACTGCATTGTGTTAAGTACTTATTAGAAGTGGAGCTCCTTCCTGGTGAGCCAACAGTCACATCCTGCAATTGTCTAGGCAGCCACAGAAGTGGCTTTCAGGATCTTCACAATTTAGTAAAGATTTCAGCTTTCTGGTGGTCTCCCATCCCAAGCATTTTTTCCAGATCTGGTTGGCTCTGAAGTACAAAAGCTAAGAGATTGTGTTGGGGGCAGAAGTCTAACAGTTTAGACCAGTGTTTCTCAACCTCAGCAACTTTAACATGCGTGGACTTCAACTCCCAGAATTCCCCGGCTGGAATAGTAGGCAATATTGAGAAACATTCCAGGTACCCTTTTTTATGGTACAATTAACCTGAGTTAAATTGCAATGCTCCAGCAAAGGAGATTGTGACCTTGTCGTGGTGCTGGAGCTTGAGCACCTCAATGACGCTATGAGCTAAACCATGAAGGGACACTCAAGACGGGAAGGTCATGGCAGAGAGGTCAGACTAAATACGACCCCTAGGGAAAGTAACGGCAACCCACCCCAGTATTCTTGCCGTCAAAAATAAATGGATCAGTACAACCAGAGATATTATTATTATTATTAATCAAATTTATCACCGCCCATCTCTACTGCTGTAGACTCTGGGCGGTTTACAATAAATATTAAAATTAAAATTAAAAACCAATAATCATTAAAATACAATATTTTGTTGTTGTTTATTCGTTCAGTCGTTTCCGACTCTTCGTGACTTCATGGACCAGTCCACGCCAGAGCCCTCTGTCGGCCGTCACCATCCCCAGCTCCCCAATGGTTGAGTCCGTCACCTCCAGAATACCATCCATCCATCTTGCCCTTGGTCGGCCCCTCTTCCTTTTGCCTTCCACTTTCCCTAGCATCAGCTTCTTCTCCAGGGTATCCTGTCTTCTCATGATGTGGCCAAAGTACTTCAGTTTTGCCTTTAATATCATTCCCTCAAGTGAGCAGTCTGGCTTGATTTCCTGGAGTATGGACTGGTTTGATCTTCTTGCAGTCCAAGGCACTCTCAGAATTTTCCTCCAACAATATATAATAAAATAATAAAAATACAATATATAATACAATAAATACAATACAATACAATAAAAAATAAATACAATAAAAAAATACAATATATAATACAATAAATAGAAATATAAAAATCCAGAGGATGGTAGGATCATAAAAGGAGGTTATTATTAAGCTAACCACCCCCAGGAGGAACGATCTCTTCCTTTGTCCCACGCCAGGCAGCAGAACCAGGTTTTTAAGGACTTCCGAAAAGCCAGGAGGGCAGGCGACGGCCTCACCTCTGGGGGCAAGATGTTCCAGAGGGTGGGCGCTATCGCAGAGAAGGCACGCCTCCTGGACCCCGCTAGATGGAATTCTTTTGTTGACGGGGTCCGCAGCATGCCCTCCCTGCATGACCGGGTGGGGCAGGTAGATGCAATCGGGATGAGACGGTCCCTCAGATATCCTGGTCCCATGCCATGTAGGGCTTTAAAGGTGATGACCAACACCTTGAATTGGACCCGGAAGCAAACTGGTACCCAATCCAGCTCACGGAGCAGTGGTGTTACATGTGCTGATCTTATTGCACCCATAACCACTCAAGCGGCTGCATTTTGGACCAGCTGAAGCTTCTGGATACTCTTCAAGGGTAGTGTAAGGCGCTCCATCCAATATCAGTAATCTCCCTGCTCTAGAGTAACCCACAGACACGAGGGTTCTTAGAAGCAAAAGAGTTTATTACAGCATACAGAAGTTAGCACGAACAAAGACTTGAATGGATGAGACAAGTAAAGCATGCACATTTAAACCTTCCCCCCCCCCCAAGGTTCTTGGATGGTGACATGTGTAATTCGTGTCTTCCCTGGTGCTCAGGCATCCGCTGGCGAAGATGTGGAATCGTGATCGTTGGCTAGGTGCGAACCGGTCTACTTCAAAGCCAGCGTCTCTTTCGAGTCAGTTGCAGTCTCCTGGAATGTGCATATCCGTCTAGCACCTTTGGCAGAGATCTGCCGATCTCTGACATGCTCCTGGTCCAAGATGCTCCCCCCACCCCACTAGCTACGTTTGCTGTTGAACTAGTTAATTAAACAGTTTCATACATTTCCTGTGAGGAGAGAGCACAAAAGTATTTTAATGCATTTCCTTGTTCAGGTGCCCGTTTCAATGGGGTTTGTCTGGGAACTCCCTATGAAAAGTTTTTACTAGTTTAGGAGCGTGTGTGTGTTTTGCGCTGACCCACTCCTTGTCTCCTATCGGCAGATGTTGCCACTTTACTAGGTATTGCAACTGCCCCTTGTGCCATCTGGAGTCCAGAATCCTATCTATCTCAAAGTGTGGTTCTCCCTCTACCAGTATTGGAGCGGGTTCCTCTGGTTCCGGGTGCCATTGCTGTGAACTGTGGTATTGTTTCAACAGGCTAATGTGGAAAACTGGGTGTACCTTTCTTAGTGACTTTGGTAACTGCAGTTTCGCCGTTACTGGGTTAACGATTTCAATAATTGGGAATGGACCTATGAATTTGGGTGCTAGCTTTCGTGAAGGTTATGTGGCCCTCAGGTTTTTTGTTGACAAGTACACCTTGTCCCCTACTCTCAGTTCCCATTCCCCCGCCCGTTTGCGGTCGGCGTGTTTTTTATAACTTGCCTTGGCTTCCTGTAATGTTTTTACCATGATTGGCCAATTGCTTGTTATTTTTGCGATCCATTCATCCGCTTTCAATGGTTGCGCTAGTTCTGCGCTTTGGGTCATTGCCAATTCGGGAATGGCCACAAACTCTTGCCCTGTGGCTACCTTAAACGACAAAAACCCAGTGCTTTGATGTAGCGCGTTATTGTAAGCAACCTCTGCGAACGGCAACAGTTCAGCCCAGTCGTTTTGTTGGTAATTAATGTAGCATCTAAGGTACTGCTCCAATGTGGCATTAAGGCGTTCGCTCGCCCCATCTGTGCACGGATGGAACGCACTACTGAGCCCCTGTTCCGATCCAATTAGCTTCAAAAATGCCCGCCAAAACTTGCAAGTGAAAGTGCTGCCGCGATCGCTGATTATGCGTTCCGGCGTTCCGTGAGCTCTATAGATGTGCTGAATGAACAACCTAGCTAGTGTTTGAGCGTTCGGTATTCCCTTGCACGCAATGAAGTGTGCCTGTTTAGAAAATAAATCTGTGACCACCCAAATGGCCGGGTTCTTTTTGCTCATCGGTAAGTCCACTATAAAATCCATGGCAATTTGCTTCCATGGTTGTGTGGGGTTTGCTACTTCCTGCAATTTCCCTGTAGGTTTTCCCATTTTCTGTTTGGCGGTTGCGCACACTGGGCATGAGCGCACATAGGCTTTAACGTCTGTGCGCAACGATGGCCACCAAACTTTTCGCTGGATTAAATGTAATGTTTTCACGAAGCCAAAATGTCCTGCCGTTTTGTGATCGTGATGCATGTTCAAAACCTTTTGCCTTAAGAGCTCAGGGACATAGGCTTTGATGTTAAATAGGAGAGGAGAGAGAACCGAACCCTGCGGCACCCCACAAAGGGCCCGTGGGTCGGATCTCTCCTCTCCCATTACCACCGATTGTGAGCGGCCCTGGAGGAAGGAGGTAAACCAGTGCAAAACTACACCGCCCACTCCCAACTCCCTGAGTCACTCCAAAAGGATACCGTGGTCAACGGTATCGAAAGCCGCTGAGAGGTCCAAGAGAGCGAGAATGGATGCACTCCCTCCCTCCCGCTCCCGCCAGAGATCATCCATAAGCGCGACGAATGCAGTCTTTGTCCCATATCCCGGCCTAAAACCTGACTGGAAGGGGTCTAGATAATCTGTTTCATCCAGAATCCTCTGGAGTTGCAACGCCACCACCTTCTCAACCACCTTTCCCAAAAAGGGAAGGTGGGAGACAGGACAAAAATTGTTCAAGACAGTGGGGTCCAGGGAAGGTTTCTTGAGGAGGGGGTGCACCAGAGCCTCCTTAAAGGCAGCCGGAAACACCCCCTCCCCCAAGGATGCATTAATCATCTCCTGGACCCAACCACATGTGACCTCCCGAGCTGATTTCACCAGCCAGGAGGGACATGGGTCAAGATGGCACGTGGTGGTGTTTACAATCCGGAGGATCCTGTCTACTTCATCAGGCCCAACAGGATCAAACCGTTCCCAGATAACAGGGTAAGTACATACCCCTGGCATCTCCCCAGATTGTGCTTCACGCTTAGAGTTAAATTTGGAATGAATCTGAGCGATACTGTCCTGCAGATGCTCAGCAAACTCTTCCAACCGGCCCTGTAAATGGGTCACCATATCTTCGCGACCCAAGAGAGATCTAGTAATCTTAAACAGGGCCGTTGGGCGGCATTCTGCGGACGCAAGAGAGAAAGAGCGGAGAAATATTCACGTTTTGCCGCTCTTACCACCACAAGGTAGGCCCTAATAGCGGCTCTAGATTGTGTCCGGTCAGATTCAGTCCTCGTCTTCCTCCAGCGGCACTATAGACATCTCTTAACCCTCTTCAAAACCCTCAACTCCTCCGTGAGCCATGGGGAGTGACGGGTCGAACTAGGCAAGAGAGGTCGCATAGGCGCGATCCTCTCCAGGGCCCCGGCTGCTTCCTTATTCCAAGCTGCAGCCAGGACCTCCGCCGGACCGTGCATCAGATCTTCGGGTATAACCCCCAGCTCTGGGGTGGATCCAAACACTGTTTTAGAATGCAAGATTTTGCATTATGGTATGGCCCCCTCAAAGATCCAGAAGCTTTTGAAATTAAATACTTAACTTTTTAGCTGGATGTCCAATGGGAGATGAGAAGTGAAATTCAAGCCTTCTCTACACTCATCACCTTCTGCCTCATGTGGATTTCCTTGTGTCTGCTAAGGGCGAAGTTTGTTGTGAAGCACCGTCCACAATCTGGGCATTTGAATGGTTTCTCTCCTATGTGTAAAGCTACATGATTTATAAGGATAGTCCTAGTACTGAAACTTTTCCCACAATCGGGACACTCATACGGTTTCTCTCCTGTGTGAGTCCTCTGGTGTATCACCAGGTTGCACTTCAAACTGAAACTTTTCCCACAATCCTGACACTCATATGGTTTATCTCCTGTGTGAGTCCTCTGGTGTTTCACCAGGTTGGATTTCAAACTGAAACTTTTCCCACAATCTGGACACTCATATGGTTTCTCTCCTGTGTGAGTCCTCTGGTGTATCAACAGGTGGGAATTCTGACTGAAACTTTTCCCACAATCTGGACACTCATATGGTTTCTCTCCTGTGTGAGTCCTCTGGTGTATCACCAGGCTGGAATTCTGACTGAAACATTTCCCACAATCCAGACACTCATACGGTTTCTCTGTGTGAGTCCTCTGGTGTATCAACAGTTCGGAATTCCGAATGAAACTTTTTCCACAATCCGGACACTCATACAGTTTCTCTCCTCTGTGAGTCCTCTGGTGTATCATCAGGTTGGATTTCTGACTAAAACTTCTCCCACAATCCGGACACTCATACGGTTTCTCTCCTGTGTGAGTCCTCTGGTGTTTCACCAGGTTGGAATTCTGACTGAAACATTTCCCACAATCTGGACACTCATATGGTTTCTCTCCTGTGTGAG
The DNA here is from genome assembly GCA_023362775.1 of Charina bottae. Taxonomy (NCBI): domain Eukaryota; kingdom Metazoa; phylum Chordata; class Lepidosauria; order Squamata; family Charinaidae; genus Charina; species Charina bottae. Next base: position 3,217,873 of record JALMGJ010000002.1, on the reverse strand, counting down.
TCCTCTGGTGTATCATCAGGTTGGAATTCCAAATGAAACTTCTCCCACAATCCGGACACTCATACGGTTTCTCTCCTGTGTGAGTCCTCTGGTGTATCACCAGTTCGGAATTCTGACTGAAACTTTTCCCACAATCCAGACACTCATACGGTTTCTCCCCGGTGTGAGTCCTCTTGTGATTCACCAGGGTGGCGTGCTTGCTAAAGCTTTTGCTGCATTGAGAACACTGGTAGGGCTTCTTGCCGGTGTGGGTCCTCTTGTGCATGATCAGATGTGATCTGTAATCTGTGCTTTTCCCACAATATACACCTCTGTGGGGCTTTTCCACCACTGATATTCTTGCATTCTCGGGATCAAAACTATTTCTGATCTTATTTATTTTATTTTATTTATTTATTTATTATTTCAATTTATTCCCCGCCCATCTCCCTTGCAAGGGACTCTGGGCCCTTGTTTGATCCCTTGTTTGTTGGTGCTTTGACTCAAGCTACTGTTTCCTTCCTCACAGGATGAGGCTTGCGTTGCTGTCTGCCCTACGTGGCTATCCAAGTGACCTCTTCCTCCCCACTGACTTCCAGATATTTCCCTTTTTTTCTGAATTTGGAAATTGTCCCCCTTGACCTTTTCATGTAAGATTTGAGTTCCACATCTTCAATTTTTTCCAGCTCAAAAACTCTCTTCCTGTTTTTCTCTCCCTCGTCTGTCACCTGCTGGGAAAGAAGAGTTTTGGGGTTCTCTGGAGAAAGTGGAAAAGATTTGATTGCTGGCTTGATTTGCTTTCCTTTTTAATGCTGCTTGTGATTCTCGGTTGTCGGGCAGGCTCTTATTGGCATCCTTTTCATCTATAAGATTCACATAAAAGTGTTACTTTAATTATTATCTATAAAATGGCTGCACAACACGTGCAATCAACAAAAAAGCATACATTACAATGAAGAAGGAAAAGTGCCAAAAGGCTAGATTAACCTCTAACATTCATTATGATTCATTTGACACATAGAAGACTAGCGAGATCCAAGTTCAAATCCTGAAATTCACTTCTTGGCTTGGGTCAATCACAGATTCTTAGCGCTGCAAAGGGTTATCATCAAGGATATCTTGATATATCATCAAGGGTCCCTCCTTGTGGGGGAGATGGGCAGGATATAAGTATGATGATAAATAAATAAATAAATATCTGGAAATGCTGGGGATAGATTCCACACATACACATATATGCACACAGAGAGAAATACAGATACACACACCAACAAATGTATGTATGTAGAAAATCCATGTGTAATTCAGCCCGCAAAATGTCCCAGAAGTGGGTATGGTCAAACTTTTGGGGCTACTTTTAGAGGGCTGGGGGGCTTTAACAGATGAAATGGTGCCCAAAGCCTCTGCAAGATTTAAAGCACCTGTTTTGTCCATTCAACTCCTCAGCTCCAAATAAAAAAAGAGCAGAAAATACTGTCCACAACCACTCTGGGGACATCACCATACAATACAGGTAGTCCTCCTTTCTGAGTGCAATTGGGACCGGCACCTCTGTCACTAAGCAGCTCGGCCATTAAGTCGCTCTGCGAGTGAGATGGGTGGGGAATAAATTGGATTTATAAATAAAATAATTAAAGATGACATCATGTGAATGCACTGACTTACAACATCAGTTCTGGCTGCGGTCATTAAGTGAATCACCGTGGGTCATTAAGCACAATGTCAAACAACCATGATACATGAATGGAAGACTACTAGGAAATCCTGTTTGTTGGCTAGACTTGGCAGTGAAAGAAAACATCACCGTGGGTCCTTAAGTGCAACGTCACATGACCGTGACTTGCAGCTTCCCGCCGGATTCTCCATTGATTTGGCTTGTCAGAAGCCGGATGGGAAGGTGGCAAACAGCAATCATGGGACTGCAAGACACTGCCAACGTCGAAAACGCGCGTCAGTTGCCAGCACCCAAATCGCTTTGAGGGCCACAAGTTTGAGGACCAGTTGGAAGTCTCCTTTTCAGCACCATCCTAACTTTGAATGGTCACTAAACAAGTGGAATGCGAAGACTGCCTCCACACCTGAACATCCCAAATTGTCCTCAATGGCTATTTTTAAAAAATGTGCTGGGTTAAGCAGAGTTGAACCTGGCTAATACATGGATGGGAGAGTTTTTTGGCTAGTTGTTGCTTATTCGTTCAGTCGCTTCCGACTCTTTGTGACTTCATGGACCAGCCCACGCCAGAGCTTCCTGTCAGCCGTCGCCATCCCCAGCTCCCCCACGGTCGAGTCTGTCACCTCCAGAATATCATCCATCCATCTTGCCCTTGGTCGGCCCCTCTTCCTTTTGCCTTCCACTTTCCCTAGCATCAGCATCTTCTCCAGGGTATCCTGTCTTCTCATTATGTGGCCAAAGTACTTCAGTTTTGCCTTTAATGTCATTCCCTCATGTGAGCAGTCTGGCTTTATTTCCTGGAGTATGGACTGGCTTGATCTTCTTGCAGTCCAAGGCACTCTCAGAATTTTCCTCCAACACCACAGTTCAAAAGCATCTATCTTCCTTCGCTCAGCCTTCCTTATGGTCCAGCTTTCACAGCCATAGGTTACTACAGGGAATACCATTGCTTTAACTATGTGGACCTTTGTTGTCAGTGTGATGTCTCTGCTCTTAACTATTTTATCAACTATTTTTGTCATTGCTTTCCTCCCAAGAAGTAGACGTCTTCTGATTTCCTGGCTGCAGTCAGCGTCTGCAGTAATCTTTGCGCCTAGAAATCCTCAGCTCCTCCTCGCTTTCAGCCATCATTGTTGGTTAGACGTGGAAGTAAAAACAACATCCCAGGAGTCGGCAGTGGCAGATCAGTCCCATACTGTGCCAAGAAAACAACATCTCCATAAAATCACAAGGAGTCAACGCTGACGCGAAGGGGACTTTCTAAATCTCCCGACCGCCAGAAAATTGCATGCACCAGTTTTAAAGCCTGCAGCACCAGGGGAATAAACTTTGGGGGGGGGGGGGCAGATGGAGCAGCTGGCACTTTTCAGCAGAGTTGCTTATCTGACTCTACCCCACGGAGGAAACGAAACAGCCCCACTTACTGCCGGCCTCTCCTCCCACCTGTCCTCGACTCACCTTCCGGCTGCTGCTGCTCCGACCCCAGGAAGACCGAAGAGCACTCCCCGACCCCACTTGCCTCCCAGACGGGAGCCGGAACAGGAAATTCCTCTGCCCTCCTCTTCTCCTACGACATCCCCTCTAGGAATCGAATACTCTGTTGCTTCAGCTTCCCCCGCTCCCCCTCCCGTTGGATGTCGGTCCTCAGCAAGCACAGATGCTGCTGCTGTATTGAGAGCTTTCTAGGCGCGGAGGTTGCTTATTCCTAGAGCGCCATCTAGCGACACGAGGCTGAAAACCCCACTCGTCCGGTCTCTCTCCTAAGGCTATGGCGAGATTTTTTGATTGACTCTGTGCTATCAAGTCCTTTACGACTTTCGGCGACCACATCGATAGCTCTTCTCCATGATGTTCTATCCATAACCTGTTCTTTCGGGTCTCCCAAGGGTGCACTCATTGCCACTGCAACTGAGGAAAAAGGTCGTTTGCAAGAAGCAGGAAGTAAACCAAGGGAAAGCATCCTGGGGGGAAATGGTGCCCAAACAGGCAAATACAAAGCGCACCTTCCTTCCATTGCGGAGCCTCAATCTCGCTAGAGGGCAGAATTACTCTGAGCAGCCTTCCCAATTCCCGGAGGAGTTCGCTTTCAGCCTTGAGAATTCCCAGGCCGCTTGGGCACAACACTTGGAGGGCACTCGGTTGCAGATCAAAAGCTGATCAAAAGATTCCTGCGTTTTCGCTTTCGCAGGGCTTGGCTCTCGGTGGTGGTCAAAACCTCTCTACCTCCTAAAACTTGTTTCCTGATTTCCTGGGGCTCAAAAGGATTTAGGACCTGGGAGCCCCAACAAGCCACAGGCTCCAAGAGAGCCAGCCTCACTCATGCTGGCCAGGGCTGCTTCGAAGGGCGCCCAGGGTCTTGGAGCCGGTGTTCCCAGCAAGCCAGCTTTGTTCCTGAAGGAGGAAATTCTGCAAAAGGTGGTGGTGCAGGGGGCCTATTTTGGGATGGGGACCGGAAAGAGGCCTGAACCACCGACAGTCATCCTAAGGCAGGCAGTAGGACTGAATATTGGGGGGAGAAGAAAAGTTTGGGGGAACCAGGGAAGGTGGGGGGTTGGGGGGAGTGAACGGTTGGGAGACCCCATGAGCATCACTCCAGACACCCTTACTGTGCCCCCCTCCCTACACCCTCCAAAGGAAGAGGAAGACAGAGGCATGGATATTATTTTCACTCCAGCCCTGAGAGTTTCTGGTGGTCTCTTCACACCGCTCCATATATTTCCTGCCCCCTGGATCCAATGTTCCCTGCAGAGAGTAGGGCGGTATGCTGCATCAGCTGAGTTTCTGCCTGCCTTTGCCCACCCTGGGAGGATGGAGGCCGCCCACCAGGAAGTTCGTACCCCCCCTTTCCTCCCCACTGGGACTGACAAACTTCCCCCTCCCTCCTTCAGGGGGCGTCTTGAGGGAGCAACAGCCCTGCAGGGTGGGCCACTGCTGCCAAAGGAAGGCGTTGGAGCTTCTCCCACTGGGGCAGATTGGAGCCCTTCCTCCAACACCCCCCCAATGGTGGGAGGTTGTGTGCATTGGGCGGGGGTCTTTCGTAGCCCCCCCCACCTCTCCCACAGGGAGCAACATCAGGAAAGGGGAGGGGGCTGAGAAAGGCCCACCCGGCTCCCCCTTCCAGCTGGGCCCTCCAAAGGCCATCCATCGGTCTCTGTAGCAGTTCTCCCGCCCCTCCCCCTCCCTGCGTGGGTCTCTCTAGTCACGGCTGGGAGCGATGGGCCCCGGACTCCCTCCTGACGGCCTTCCTCCTCCTCCTCCTCCTCCTCCTCGCAGCCCATTTCTTGTACCAGCAGAAGTGTGGCTGCCACTTCCTCAATGGGACGTAGCGGGTGCACTACCTGTACAGGTGTATCTACGACCAGCAGGAGATTCTCCGGTTCGACAGCGACCTCGGCAAGTTCGTGGCTGTGACTGAGTTGGGGCAGCGCTCAGCCGACTACTGGAAGAGCGATAAGAACCAACTGCGTCTGCCGGCACAACTACCAAGATGGAGCGTCTGATTGGCCAGAGAAGTGAGTCCGGGAGTGAGGGGCTTCCCGGGGGAGGGGGGAATGCCAGGACCCCCTTTCCTTTAATCCATTTGTTGTTGTTTATTCGTTCAGTTGTCTCAGACTCCTCATGACCTCATGGACCAGCCCACGCCAGAGCTTCCTGTCGGCCGTCACCATCCCCAGCTCCCCCATGGTCGAGTCCATCACCTCCAGAATATCATCCATCCATCTTGCCCTTGGTCGGCCCCTCTTCCTTTGGCCTTCCACTTTCCCTAGCATCAGCTTCTTCTCCAGGGTATCCTGTCTTCTCATTATGTGGCCAAAGTACTTCAGTTTTGCCTTTAATATCATTCCTTCAAGTGAGCAGTCTGGCTTTATTTCCTGGAGTATGGACTGGTTTGATCTTCTTGCAGTCCAAGGCACTCTCAGAATTTTCCTCCAACATTTAATCCATTAAGATTCCCCTTATAAAGATTTACTCATTTATTCTACACTCCCAGATCTACAAAATATTCCTCTTCTTCCCAGGATCCAAACTCTCTTCCTCCTGGAATCAGGGATCCCTTTGATCCCCTCCGGAAAATGCCCCAAAGATTATTTTTTGGGGGGAGAATCCAGCAACATCTCCCTCCTCCCAAATATATACTTCTATATTGAAGGGCCTCCCCGTCCCTCCTTCCAGACAGAAGCCAATTTCTCCTTTCTTCCTGGGCCCCAGAAATGGTGCATTTGGCATTTTAGAATAAAATAAATCAATTTCCAAAGGTCTGAAAAAGAGAATTAAGAAGGCCGTTTTGCCTGTCATTGTGCCCTTTCTCTGGGCGTTTTGCTTCTTTTTATTCATTATTGTTCATTCAGAGTCATTTGGAGTCCGGCAACTTCTAAATCCAACAAACAAAGAAATAAACAAATAGAGGAAACAATCTGGAAATTATAATCATGATACAGTGTTTAAACGAAGATGTAAACCTCAATCATATGGAATTATTTATGTACTTTTTCCTCTGCCTTGAGAAAAAGCTGATTCAAAGGCCGAGAAATTGTTGTTAGGCCAATTTCTGGAGTCTGGGAGAAAAGCCCCCCTTGAAACCCCCTTTTTCACCCTTTTTCGTGACAGACTCAGCTTCACCTTCAGCCAAATCGCTTCTGTCTTCAGAGCTGGAAAGTTCCTGATTTGAGGGGCAGAATTTTTTAAAAAAATACACACATTAAAACAGATTCAGGTGATAAGAAACACATCCAACATTCATTAAACCCTGAAGCCATGGAGTGTTTAATGTAGGAAAGCCTGATTCTCTGTTCCAAATTTCTTGCACATTGCCTAAATTTCTTTTTGTAATTTTAATTTTTTTTCTAATAATAAATTTATTTATTTATCAATTGATAGGACTTCAGAGGCCAAGCATTGTGCAGATCAAGTGTTTTAGCTGCACCTGTGGCCATTCGGCCTTTTCAGGGAAATTATATTCCTTTAGAAAAACCTCAAGAATTGTTACTATTCCTGTTCTGAGCCCAAGTTTTCCAAAAATAATGTGTTACCACAGAATTAAATATGATGTTTCTTCCATAAGAGGAAAACCGCCACCATCCTAAGGGAGAAAGGCCATTAACAGGGAGATCCTGGGCATTTGCTCCTTCTGTAAATAACTGAATATTTCGGGGGAACCAACAGAGACTTTGCTCTCCACATAGACAGTCAGGAGGCAAAACTCATTTTCACTCCTTAATTCTTCGCTGAAAACTTAGGAGGATTTTCATCTGCCAAATAATGTAATAGTTTAGAAAATAAATGCATCATATTCTCTTAAATTTGAGAGGTGCTGTTTGAAATGTTCTTATCCACCAAGGAGGAAATTTTCCTGGAGATAATAATCCCCAAGTTTCCAATACCTCCTGGACAATATTCAAAATGGATTTTTTCCCCTACAACCAACACAACATTCTTGTCAACTGGCATATTTGATAATATTAATTCATATTCCCACAATATTTACCAAAGAACTTCATCACTTCTACTAATTTATCTAGAGATTTTTGACAGCCACTGAAACCCCCCCAAGATCACCTGCAAATTGCTTAAGTTTCCTGAGTTTGTCTTATGAGGCATCTCAAGGCTTCCAGCCTCCCTCTTAAACATTCCTCCTTCGGGGGTTTCATGCTGTTTTAATTTCAGTGAAACTGAGCTTTATAAGCTGCCCAAACACCCCCAAAGCATGTTCTCCTTGAATGTTTTATTCCATTCTGTCATTTGTCCATCTGGTTCAGGGGCCTTCCTGGATTCCACCAGATCAAGAGAATTACAGATTTTTGTAATTTTCTGGAATATTTGCTGTATTTTAAAAAGCTGTTATTTCCCTACTGGCTAGATCCAGATAATACAATTTATAGTGTTTGATAAAATTCAAAACACTGACCATGAATTTCATTGTAAGTAGTATAATTTGTTCTGGAGGAGTCTCTCATCAAAGGTATTATTTTTATGGTTGTTGTGGGTTTTCCGGGCTGTGCGGCCATGTTCTGGCAGTTTTTGTTCCTAACGTTTCGCCAGTAGCTGTGGCTGGCATCTTCAGAGGACAGGAGCACAGCTAGAAGATTCTCTCTGTGCCCAAGTGGAGGGTGTGTGTTCCTGCTGGTGTTTATATATACCACAAAAAACCCTCTCCCAATCTCTTGCAAATGACCTCTCAGCAGCTATAAACACCAGCAGGAACACACACCCTCCACTTGGGCACAGAGAGAATCCAGCACCCAGTTGGGAGAACCATCCAGCCACGGGGGTTCCTGGATGCTTTCAAAGCCATTGTCTTGTATCAGAAAGAATATGACTGAGTGATAACAGTTATTACTGTAAGTTTCACCTGACAGTGAACCCAACACCTTAATTATATCTTTACAGCTTAAAGTGGTTCATCAAGTAAGTTCTAGAATATCTTTAAATTGCTGCGAGACCAGTAGGTGGAAGAGTGTCATAATGGGATGAGAGAAAATATTTTACAATCATTACCTTCCATACTGATTTTAATTATTTGGATCTATTATAACCTCTCCTTTGGCCACATAATGAGAAGACAGGATACCCTGGAGAAGAAGCTGATGCTAGGGAAAGTGGAAGGCAAAAGGAAGAGGGGCCGACCAAGGGCAAGATGGATGGATGGTATTCTGGAGGTGACGGACTCAACCATTGGGGAGCTGGGGATGGTGACGGCCGACAGAAAGCTCTGGCGTGGACTGGTCCATGAAGTCACGAAGAGTCGGAAACGACTGAACGAATAAACAACAACAATAACCTCTCCTGGACTCTTTATTTTCAGATGCAGAAAACTGTATCTTCCCAACTGTACCATGGTACAAACACGAGCACACCTTTCCTGCAGTATCTCCATGACACGAGTGAGACAGGCTTAAGTCAAACTGAGCTGTGCTGCTGTTATAGCAGCATTCCCCCCTCTTTGGACATCATCCAGAGATGGACAGGCCTGAGGTGTGACACAACTGCTAGACTTTGTCACTCTCAACTATGGGGGAAATCAGAGGGTGGCAGTGATGGGGAACAGGAGCAGCAAATTTCAGGTTTCTGCAGGCTCGGAAAGGTGGAGCAGCAGGAAAGGCCCATAAATTGGTCATTTCTCCAGTTGACGACTGTAAAACAGCAAAGGGTTCGAGAACCACCCTTCCAAGTTAGGTGATACTTGAACTAGAGCACAGCTAAGAGATTGACCTTGAGGGAAGGTTTGCTGATTCATATCCAGCAACTACAACTTAAGAGCAGCTCATCTCTTCCTTGATACTCTTCCACTCAAGTCCTGATCTGCTCATTACAAAATGCTAGTTTTATTTCCTCCCTCTGAAAAAAACTAGTTCTAGAACTCTATTGTTGGCTACCAGATCTAGGACACAAAAATCCAAATAAGCACTAGACTGCAGCCAAGTTGTTTTTCTGTATCTTTTTGTTGACATTTAGTGGTCATCTGCAGTTTTGCAAGCCAAATCTGGCAGCCCTAACCTACTGATAGGATTGTGAGCTGGTCAGCTTGTTGCCTTTGCCACATCTATATGAGATAGCCTTTTGTTCTTTATCCTGGCTCTCCTTTCTCAAACTGTGTTCTCTTAATTATCTCTGTCCAAGGTTCCAATCAAGAAGAACCTTTCCATGATTTTGTTCTCTTCCTGGTAGCAAACAGGAAGTCTCATATATACTGACAAAAAGGCCATTTGAAATCAGGGAGAGGAGGGGAATATTCCTTCAGAGATATGCTGATCTTTGATCATACTAAAAAATTTGACTTGATTCCTTCAGAAAAGAATCAATTCCATGCCATGTGGATCCATAGCCATGATCTAAGGTGCCCATATATAGCACTCTTAGAGCAAGATTATTCTCAGGCACAATTCCATACTTGCATAATACCACCACTTCATTTACCCTCCAGCCTCCTTTGACAAACTCCAGCCAGTCTTTCAAAAAATGCCCACTTGTAATTTACTTCTGGCCCTTAAGGAACAAAACCCCTTTGTTTTACACAAAAGAGAAAGAAAAAAATGGGAGCTATAGAAACATTAAACTAATAGATCTCTTGTCAATTTTATCTTCTGCTCGCTCGTCATAGACTATAGAAAAGTCAAGAAATTGTCTTGTGCAATCCATTCCTTTTAAAGAAACCTCTACTGGTCTCTTGTATTATTTTCTACTTCTATGGTTACTTTTAGGATAATAACTACCTTACCCAATTTTGTGTTATCTGAAAATTTGATAAACAATTCCTCTTAATCTTCAGTTGAATTAATGATGAAAATATTAAATAAGGCCCAAGTTTCACATTTTTTCCCCCTGCGCAGTCGTATCCGACTCTAGGGGGCGGTGCTCATCTCCGTTTCTTAGCTGAAGACCTAGCGCTGTCCAAAGACGCTTCCATGGTCATGTGGCCGGCATGATGCGCGTGGAATGCTGTTACCATCTCACTGGTGGTACCTATTTATCTACTTGCATTTGCATGCTTTTGAATTGCTAGGTTGGCAAGAGCTGGGGCGAGTGCGGGAGCTCACTCTGTCACGCAGTGCTCGGGTCTCGAACCGCCAACCTTCCGATCAACAAGCCTGGAGTCTTAACCACTGAGCCATCGCACCTCTCTAGTTTCACATTGTAGTACCCCATTTATTACCTTCCTCCAGTTTGATGAAGAGCAACTGTTGAGCATGTTCTGAGTAAACGTTTTGAGCCATTATGCATCCACTTAATTGTCATGCCATTCTAACCACACTTAATTAACTTGCTACTCAGAATGTCAGTGGCTACTCTGTCAAGTGCTTTGCTGAAACCAAGTTATATTACATCTAAAGCATTCCCAGAGTCTATTAAAGAAGTTACCCAATCCAAAAATGAGGGAAGGTTGGTCAGGCAAGACTTGTTTCTGACAAATCCATGCTAGCAATCTTCTAGTAAACACCACTTCTTTTTCAGGGTGCTCACAGATCGATCCTTTACAATCTGCTCTAGAATCTTCAAAGCATCAATGTCAAGGACTGATTTATTGTATTTGATCACTCAGATATGCTGTTAATATTGTCTTTTCCCAACACACCAGTCTTCTCTCACTAATACTGATTTTTCCTCCAGATGTCTAGATCATTACAGGGCATGTTCAGATATCGGTCAGTTGTTACTCTGTGTGGGAGATTTCAATTCTGCCAAGTTGCATTTTCTCCCACTTTAATTGCACAGTTGTTGGTTTTTCTGACAACTCCACTCTTAATTTCCAGTAATCACTTCATTGTCTTCTAGATGCTGCGTGCTCAAATTTTGCTGTAAACTTTCCCCAGATATCTGTGTAAGATGGACTTGATTTTAGCTCCCGGAATCCTCCTCTTCCCCCTTTGGAAAGCAGGAAAAAAAAATTTTTTGTTGCTTGGTCTTTTATCTGTTTTTCAACAGTTAATATATGGGTTGCTTCCTTTCTTTTCTTGTTAAAAGATCTGAAAAATCTCTTTTTGGATTTGTTTAGCATCTTTCACTAACTCTGAGCTTTAGAGGTAGTCCTCTTTCCCTCTTTCTACCTCTTGAATATATTCTCTTTCTTTTTCAGATCACCACCAAACTTTTCCTACAGCCCCACTGGTTTCTTTTGTGCTCTGCCCTTCTTTACTCTGCAATTTGGGTTTATGTACATCCTTGGTAGTAAATCCCTCAAATCTTCATTTTTTCCCCCAGTACCTTTGATGGCCATGGAAACCTACTAGTCTCTCTCCCCCGTGCCCTCCAACAGTACCTCTGCACCTTCCATTCTCTTGAAAAGTCACAGTTGCAACATTCCTCCAAGATACGAGATTCACATGGTTTAGACGTTGTTTCACTTTGCTGTCACACATGCCACCTGTCTCTATGGTCCGGAGGTCCGAAGAGTCATGGCAGTTAACCATGAGCTGATCTATTCAGAAAGCATTCAGAGCTATGGCACAAGTCAGAACAGGGTATAGTTCCAGATTATTCTGGAAGCACTAAACATCAATTGTAACCTCTGCTGAAGTCTCAACCAGACAACACACTAAGCATTAAAAAAACCTGCTCCCTTGGGTGGGTTTTTTATGTCTTCAGCGATGCTTTCAACTTTCTGTAGTGTTATATCTGAGTGCAGGACCTGAGTCCTGGGCCACATGGATCCCCAAAACGTCCCCCCCCCACAATTTCCTCCACATGCTCTCACCAGATTTTGATTTGGAATATGTCAAAAGAGGGAAATAGATAATTACGTGATTTGGGAGTAATCATACTAGCAATGTTTAATTAGTTTAACTTGATTTGAATTGAAATTAAAGATAAAAGAAATAAAATCAAACTTAGATGATTCTCCTGGTCCCACCCATTTTTTTGTAATACAGCTTTACCGCACGACAAGTATCGCTCTCCAATAAAAAAAATTGCTGTGGTTATCTATGATATCCCTTTCTGTAGGTTCATGGATGTGAAGTAAAAAGATTGCTTTGACTGATGGGTTTTCCAAACTCCATGCATTCAAGCCATTTCTCTCCTTTGCAGATCCTCCTATGGGAAGCGAAGGAACTGCAGACCACAAAGTTTTTTCACCACTTGATGCATATATATGGCGTCTCTCCTTTATGCCTCTTTTTATGAAGAGTAAAGGAACTGCTCTGACTGAAGCACTTTCCACACTCCATGCATTTGTAAGGTTTCTCCCCTGTGTGGATCCTCTTATGAGAGGTAAGAGCCCCATTTTCACTGAAGCTCTTTCCACACTCAGTGCATTTGTATGGTTTTTCTCCTGTGTGGATCCTTTTATGAGAAGTCAGGTGAGTGCTTGTATTGAAGCTCTTTCCACACTCTATACATTTATAGGGTTTCTCCCCTGTGTGGATCCTTCTATGTGCAGCAAAGCTGCTGCTCTGACTGAAGCTCTTTCCGCATTCTATACATTCATAAGGTTTCTCCCCTGTGTGGATCCTTTTATGAGCAATAAGGTGACTGCTCTCACTGAATCGCTTGCCGCACTCCGTGCACTCATACGGTTTCTCTCCTGTGTGGATCCGTTTATGTGCCGAAAAGCTGCTGCTCCGACTGAAGCTCTTTCCGCATTCTAAGCAAGTATATGGCTTTTCCCCTGTGTGGATCCTTTTGTGGGAAGTGAGATTACTGCTCTTGCTGAAAATCTTCCCACATTCCATGCATTTATAGGGTTTGCCTCCCGTGTTCATTCGTTTGCGTGGAGTAAGGGGAAAGGTCCTCGGAGTTCCTTTGGAAGAAAGAACAAGCATGCAAATGAAATAAATAAGGCTGTGAGAAAAGGCTGTTGATGGTAAGAAAACAACAGAACCTAAAGGCAAAGGAAGAACGTATAAAAGTTGATATTTTACCAATCCCAACACATCACATCACAGACAAGAGAAGACCTTCTGTACTGTATTTAAAAGTTTCCTTAATTCTTTTTTAAATATATTTTTTTAAAAGGCAATAGACAAACTTTTCTTTTACAGATTGGCTTCCCATTTAAGAGATGAATGTCCCGACAAAAATTTAACCTAGGAAGCCTAGCAATTTGTGAAGAGCAAAGTTATAAAGAAAATTTGGAAAGAGAGATACAGAAGGAATAAAAGTCTTCAGAGGTTTGTATTTTGAAAGGAAATAGAGATCATGCTAAACCTTTCATTTTTCCTTCTCCTTATACCAGATAGGAGGCTAACCATGATTTGGGCTCATGATTTCTGACTATAGTTTGTGTCACCCAAGTACTTAAATTCACAGCACAGTGGGGCCCTTACCCAGTGAGGCCACATTCCTGGAGTTTTCCAGCATGACTTCCCCATGGAGGGCCTTTTGGTGAGGATCCAGCTGAGCCCACTCCTCCTCGGAGAAATACACGGCCACCTCCTCGAAGGACACAGGACCCTGAAAGAGGAAACCAGCAGTCCTGATTAACAGAGAAGCCCAGGAAGGATCCACAAATTCCCTCTCTATTAGTTCACAAACCCTAGAAACGGAGCTTTGCAATGAATTAAACAGACAACATTTTTGGCAAGAAAACTGAGAGAGACTGACAGCACACTTACAGCATGTCAACTCAATTGTTTCAGCAGGAATTTCAGGGCTGTTCGGTGAAAGCAACCCGAGTTTCCTTCTAGATCCACTGGCAGATGGGCCCTGGACACCCCACCCATCAATGGCTCCAGTTCTTCCTGGTGTTTGCAGGCAGAAGTGCTGGGAAGGTGGGGAAGTCCTGTCTGACATTTCAGCCCATGGCCTGCTGCCCAAACACAACACCTTTGTGAGAGTTTGGGAGAGCCCATCCAGGGATCTGTGTGGCTGCCATCAACAGGCAGATGAAACACAGCCCACTTTCTGCTACTCATCGGATTCCCAGGAAGCTGCTCATGGTTGGAGCCGCTGGCTGGCTGGAGGCTAAGGAAGTCAAGGTCCTACCTGAGCTGGAGATCTAGCTGCTCCTTCAGCTCCAGCAGGAAAGGGAGGTGCTCCTACAAAGACCACTGACATGGTTCTGTTCCCTGTGAGGGAGACAAAAATGGTGGAAGCAGAATTTTGAAAAGCACCATTAGTAAAATATGGGGAGATACCACACCAAAGAGGATCCACCAAAGAAAAGAGAGATATAAACTCTCTGGGGAATTTCACCCAGCTTGGAAGGAACCCCCTTTACCTGGGGGGGTGTCCTGACTTTGCTCTTTTCGGGAGATGCCCCTGGGAAACAGCTCCTGAGGGGGACCTGACAGGTCTCTCCTTCTCGTGGGATGTTCAGTGATCATCTCCAGAATCTGTAACACCGGGCAGGAGAAAGGGAGAGGAATGACGGGAAGAGCACAGGGAGAAACAGCTTTTCCCTCTCTGCCTACAACTTCACAGCCTTCAAGCCTAGGAAACCGTAGTTGAGAAATATTGAAGAATTCCAACATTGTTTACCTTTCCTAATGTCCCTTTAGAGGTCTTAAGATGAAGTTCTCTCACCTGCATCTCTCCCTGCTCCTTCCGCTCCTCGGCCTGGCTCAGGAGGAAGCCTTCGGCCAGGGCCACCGCCTGGGAGCTGGTCTCCGCTCCACACTCCCGCACCCAGCTCTCCATCTCAGGGGGAAGGACGGCCAGGAACTGCTCCAGGATCACCAGGTCCAGCATCCGTGCCTTTGTGTTCCTTTCTGGCTGCAGCCACTGGCGGCAAAGGCGGTGGAGGTGGCTGCAAAGCTCTCGCGGCCCCTTGGCCTCCTGGTAGTGGACATTCCTGAAGCTCCAGCGCTGGGCCTCTGAACTGACAGTTTCCTCCTTCAGGATCTTCTGTCCAGTTCGTGCCCAGGTTCCCCGACGGCTCCTCCTTCCAGCTTTCTCAGCTGCTCGGTGTTTTGACTCCATTTTCTCTTTGTTCTTCAACACAAGCCCAAATGGGTCCAAGGGATCTCCTGGATCCACAAAGGTCCTTTCAATCATAAGACCTGAACTTCAGGGGCCCTGGGTGAGTCTCACCAAGCCACCGAGCCCTCTTTGTTTCTGAGCCCTTTTGGTCACCAGACGTTTCCAGCTTAAGATATCTGAAAAGAAAAACACAGGCCAAGACTGATCAATGCTCCTTTGATCGTTGAGAAAATTATACATTCCTACCTATCCATCATGCTTCCCTGCACTTGCCAGGTTTATCTTATTGTCACCTCTTCTACCTTTTCAATCTGAATAATACTAAGCTCCTCCCCAGACTTGCTTGACAAACCAGTCCCCCTGTAGATTTTGCACTCACACCTGCTAAATTTCCCTCTGTAGAGAGGAGTAACAGCAGCATCTTCCAGACATCAGACAAGGAGGCCACCTTCAACCACACATTAAATGCCTATTATATTATATTGTTTATTTTAATTTTATACCTGTATTCTAATTGCAATTTTATTGTAAGCTGCCCAGAGTCCCCCAGTTGGAGGAGATGGGCGGTCCTATAAATTTAAATAATAAATTTTTAAAAATTGCACAGCTGCTCACAAACTGCACCTATATTTTAACATTTCTCCAGTTACACCCTCTACCCCTACTGCTCTCAACCATTCTGCAACATCCTCCCACCATCTCTTTATTCTTCTTTTTCTCCTGCTCCTTCTCCTTTTTTCTTGGGCTCTGACATTTATAGCAAGCTGCAGCATTTTTTTCCTCCTGGATGTGCATGGTTCTTTTCCTTGGTTTTATTTTTTACTTTTTAAACTGAAAGCCACCCAGAGTCATCTGCACTCCAGGGGCCGGTAAATTTGATAAAACAGCATTTAAAAAACAAATAAATGTCCACCCTTCGATACATCACTTATGTCCCACAGCAGTCTCTGAAATACTCATGTTCTAATACTTTTTCCATGCAACACCTCTACTTTCACTCTCCTTCTCCCCCTATCCATTTTTCCCAAGATCTGTTCTTGATGCTTCCATCAAGAGAATGCTCAGTTCCATCTATCTCTGGTTCTTCCATTTTCACCATTCCGTGGAGCAAAACATACAACCGTTGCCAGCCGCTGATACAAGGGCATACTACTCTGCCATGTATTTTAGCCTTTGCGTTCATAATCAAAGCTGCACCTTCGCTTCCCGGCATCAACTCCATTCCATGAATAGCTTCAAATGGATCCGTTCCATTTTTTCCTCTTTCCCTTAGTTTCACCAACACACAACATGACTATTGTCTTTCTCTCATATCATTAATTTGGGCTTTTTCCTATTTATTCCTCTTCCATTCCAAGTCGCAACATCTCTGCCACCCATTTAAGACCATCTCAGATGGCCTTACAATATGGTAGAGAACCTGCAGGCTGTCCTTGCACCCGTGCCTCAGGTAGTCACTTTGGGCACAAGTGGGCCATGAAGACAACCGAAGCCCAGTTTTACTTTACCCCACGGAAGCTCCCGCTATCCTCTGGATCTCCAAACCACAGACTATCATACCGGTCCCACATCCATTAACTCAAAGTTGCACACACACTTGGGAGATAACACAAATCAATGCAAAGTAACAGCATAGTTTCAAGGCTCTCCCTCCCTCCTATCATCTCCCCCACCACGCCCTCATTTTGGGGAGAGTCTTCTGTGGAGGTGCAGATCAGCACCACTGGCAGCGGAAAAACTCTCGGGAGTCTTTCCAGCCCTGACAGCCAGACCATTTGAGGCACAGAACTGGACCTTTCCCCCAACCCCCCAAAAGCTTGAAACGGGACCGTCTGCAGAGGGTGGAGGAGCGCCAGGCAGGACATCCCCTTTCCCAGATTCCTTTTTGCTAGAAATAATGGGAAGCAAACCTGGTTTATGCACAACGTGCAATGGGCGCGTTGTTTCCTTATGCTTCCTACCCTCCCCCCCCCCAACTCTTTCTGGTTTTCCTCTGGAGTTTGAAAAGCAAACAACCCTCTCTCCTTTCTCATCCTCTTCCTACCATCCAGTGTAGACCCTTCCCGGATGCCCCAGGGAAGGGAAAGGAAGAAGGGAAGCACCACCGGGTGATCCTCTCCGTAGGAACAAAGGTAGGGAAGCAGCCCACCCCTATTTCCCTTCCTCCCCCCAGTGTTGGATCTCTCGCATGCACAGGCCAGGAGCAGGAATGGGGGTCTCCCCCTTGGGATTTGTTATCCAGCAAACCCTCTCGGGGAATCCAGGGACCCTCCCTCTCGCCACCGGCTCCGGGGCTCTTTGGAGGGCAGCCGCACGTTCCCCTCCCTCTGTAAGAACCGGCCGGGGAGGATCTACCTACGGGTGGAAGGGGGCTGTTCCCCCCCCCGGGGAGGCTCTGGGTCGCGGGACCCCTTCCTGCCCGCCCCCCCAGATTCCCAGGGCGCAACTCACAGCCGGTCCTCCCGAGCCAGGCAGACGGGGCGGAGCATGCTCAGTGGCGCTCAGCGAGTCGGCGGCGAGGAGAGCGCCCCCTGGTGGGACCTGCGGGCAGCGCCCAGGCCTGTGAAAGCGAGGACGTGGGGGGTGGTCTTAGAGGCCATCCAGGCCACCCCTGCTCAGGGCAGGATCCGGTGCCGCGCTTGCCAGATGACCTTCTTGCCTCTGTTTGAGCTAGATAGTAGCATCTTTGATGGCATTCAGTACGGTGGGAAGTCTTTGCGGAAAGAACATTAAACAAAAGCATTGGATAACTACTACTAGTGTAACTTCATGCTCCATTCTTCCCAGGAGGCGGGGCCTTCAGAGGTCATCTAGTCCGACCCCTGCTCAGTGCGTGGATGTGCTTTGCCAATGACCCTCCTGCCTGTTGGAAGACCTCTCCTGCAACTGACCTCCCTGCTTCAAGTGGCGGGCTGTTCCCAGGGCTGAACCCTTGTCAGGTCAGGAAATCGCTCCCAGCAGCTCACCTAAGGCTGCTTCCTTGCAGTTTTCATCTACTGGTTCTGGTCCTGCTGAGAGAATTGATCCCCTCCCAGTTTTGTGGGACGTTTTCTCCTCCCATTTGTGTGCCAGGTGCCATCTGTGGGCGCAGAGAGATCGGCCTCTGCCAACGGTCATCAGGTAGAAGCCACCCGGACGTCACACACCTCGCCGTGTCCTTGTGCAAATGGCAAACTGCAGGAGGTCACCCACGGGGGATGCCAATTGCATCGTTTTATGAGCCCAGTGGTTCGACATCAGACCAAACTCTTCCCTGCTCCCCTTCCATCGTTCATTTCTTTGTTGATGGCTTCAATTTCCTTTACCATTCCATCTGAGAATGGGACCGGGGTCCCTTGGCCACCTGGATTCCCCAAATGTGCAGTTTGCCCCCGAGTGTTCGTCCAGATGTTGCCACCAGATTTTAGTTTGGAATATGTCAAAAGAGGGAAATGGATAAATACATGCTAGTAATGATAAATAAAAGTAAGTTGAGATATTTCTTCTGGACCCACCCACCGTTTTTGTAGTAGGAGTTTAGCGCACCACGAGTATCGCTCTCCACCGCACACCTGTGATATCTATGACACCCCATTCTGTATGTGAAGTAAGAGGACTTGATACATGAACGGGGGTCCTTCTCTGCATGCCTCCTTTGGTGAAGACTCGGGGAACTTCTCTGAGTGAAGCTCTTCCCACGCTCTGCGCACCAATCGGGTTCCTTCTATGAGGCCCATGTTCACTGGAGCTCTTTCCCCATTCTGTGCATTTATAGGTTTCTCCCCCGTGTGGATCCTTTTTTGGGAAGTGAGTGCTTGTATTGAAGCTCTTTCCACACTCAAGGCATCTGTATGGTTTCTCCCCATATGGCTTCTATGTGCGGCAAAGCTGCTGCTCCAACTGACGCTCTAACCACGCTCCATGCATTCATGTGGTTTCTCTCCTGTGTGCATCCCTTGACGTGTCTTAAGGTGTCTGCTCTTAATGAATCTCTGGCCACACTCTGTGCATGAAAAGGTTTCCTTCCCACGTTGAATCTTTCATCTAAAGAAAGCGGGAAGTTCCTATGGCAACTTTTTTCCAATTCTCGGCATTCATATTGTTGCATTTTACTGCATGCTCCAGAAGGTTTACATCAAGCTGCTTCTTCTCTGAGTATTTTCTCGCATCCTAGAGATTCCCCATTCTCTTTCCTTTGGGCTCTCTTTGGATCTCAGCATATGGAAAAGTAAGGGGTTTCTCTCTTCCATGGTTTGGTTGGGTATCATCATGGCTTTTGAATCCCCACCGATTGACTCCAGTATGTCCTTTCTGCCACCTCCTCGTCGATTGTTTGCGGTGTCCCCTTACTGAGCTGTTGAAAATTCTCACACCCTTGCCTGTCCCTGTGGAAGGGAGGGAGGGAGGGGAAGGAAAGGAACTAAAGAAGGAAGGAAAGGAGGGAGCCCCCAACATTTTGGAGCACAAGTGATTCAGCTCCAGTTCTGCAAAACGTTCTAACTTTCCTGCTTGAGTTTCCAATGCAAAAACCTCCCTCTCCCCCCCCCCCGGGCTTTTCCCAGGAAATGGGGGGGGTGTTAATGGCTCCCCCAGTACCCTCCCTCCTGGCGACCCTGGACTTTTCCCTCCTGGCCAGAACGGTTAGTTTGGGGTCTTCGTTCCCCGCTGGCTGGAGAGGGGCAGGGAAAGGGGCGGCCGGGGAACAGGGGACCCCGGACTCTCCCCAACAGGACTGGGAAGACAGATCCTGGGCGAGCCCTTTGCACATCTCCCCCTCCCATCCCCTCTACTGCCTTCCCAAGAGGAGGGGCTGCATGTGTCTGCTTCCTGGTCCTGCCAGACGTTCCGGCGGCCTCTTTACCGCCTGCGGAGATCAAGGGTTACAGAGAGCGAGTGCAGAGTCCTAGAGAGGCCGAACGTACCCCGCTTCCCTCTCGGCAGAAACGCCAAGAGCGGCGCGCATGCTCAATCCCCTCCGACGCGCCGGGAGACGTGGGCGCCAGGCGTTCTACACGGGCGGCCGGGGACGATGGGAGCGGGAGGGGAGGAAGGCCGCGGGGAGGGGGAGCGGAGAGCTGCTCGAGGAAAGGGCGCGAGCCCGCTGGGTCACATGACCCTGGCGAGCCAATGGCGGGAGAGACGCGCACGTCAGGTTTGGGCGGGAAGGGAGTTGCTGGATGGATGTGCCGACCTGTTTCTCTGCTGGGCGCAATTCTCTCTCATCGCCTTGAAGGCGCCGGGCTTTTCCAGGCCTTCGGGTGGGATGGGGAGGCCGGAAGGCTGGCCCACCAAGGGGATCTCCTGGTGGCCTCGCATCCGGTTCCCAACAGAGAGGAGAGCCCGAATCATTGGCCCGCACAAATGCCTACATCTATGTGGGCTCTCATGAAGTATTTCTTTCTGTAGGTACAGATATCCACACACACCTTCCCCCTGAGAGAGAAGAGGCAGCACCGCCTGGCTTCGGCCTGGGTTTGAGGTCCCAAAACGAGAGAGAAGCGTGGACAGAAGTGATCCCCGAGGGACCTCCTGGGTCCATGACAAAGGGTCTCCTGGCCAGGGGATCTTTGGGGCCTTGCTCTTCCCCTGGAAAGCCTTTGGCATCTTGCCAGCATGGCTGTGGGATCTACTGGTGGTCTCCCAACCAGGCAGCGAGAGAGGACAGGCTGAATTCTTGTTCTGGGTTGGGGCTTCTGGAACAAGCTCCTCTTTCTGAGCTCCCTCCAGGCAGAGGGTCGAAAGAGGAGCCCTTTCCTGAAACCCACCAAAAAGCAGAATCGTGCTCTAGGAAAGAACAAGCTGCAAGTTGGGTGGATTTGGCTACGGTGGCAATGGGGCACCATTGGAAAACCTTAAAGACCCAGTTAGGGACAGATTGTCTTGGACAAAATCTCTATGTGGTCGCTAAGAGGGGACCCTGACTTGAGGGCACATAATCAAAATCAAACCCCTTCATGGATCACTGCCTTGGCATGGTGAAGGGGCTTGTGTAACTCAATGAAGTCAGGTCAAGACGGACAGGTCACGACAGGGAGTTCTGACAAAACGTGGTCCACTGAAGGAGGAAATGGTAACCCACTCCAGTATCCTTGCCAAGAAAACCCCATGGACAGTATCAAAAGGCTAAAAGATATGATGCCGGAAGATGAGCCCCTCAGGTCGGAAGGTGTCCAAAATGCTACTGGCGAAGAGCGGAGGGCAATTCCGAGTAGCTCCAGAAAGTGTGAAACGGCTGGGCCAAAGCCGAAAGGACGCTCAGTTGTGGATGTGTCTGGAAGTGGAAGGAAAGTCCGATGCTGTAAAGAACAATACTGCATAGGAACCTGGAATGTAAGATCTATGAATCAAGGTAAGCTGGATGTGGTCAAACATGAGATGACAAGATTGAACATCGACATCTTGGGAATCAGCGAACTAAAATGGACAGGAATGGGCGAATTTAATTCAGGTGACCATTATATATGCTACTGTGGGCAAGAATCCCTTAGAAGAAATGGAGTAGCCCTCATAGTCAATAAAAGAGTGGGAAAGGCAGTACTGGGGTACAACCTCAAAAATGACAGAATGATCTCAGTTTGAATCCAAGGCAAACCATTCAACATCACAGTAATCCAAGTCTATGCCCCAACCACTGATGCTGAAGAAGCTGAAGTCTACTGGTTCTATGAAGACCTACAACACCTTCTAGAACTAACACCAAAAAAAGATGTCCTTTTCATCATAGGGGACTGGAATGCTAAAGTAGGAAGTCAAGAAATAACTGGAATAACAGGCAAATTTGGCCTTGGAGTACAAAATGAAGCAGGGCAAAGGCTAATAGAGTTTTGTCAAGAGAACAGGCTGGTCATAGCAAACACTCTTTTCCAACAACACAAGAGACGACTCTACACATGGACATCACCAGATGGTCAATACTGATTGATTATATACTTTGCAGCCAAAGATGGAGAAGCTCTATACAATCAGCAAAAACAAGACCTGGAGCTGACTGTGGCTCAGATCATGAGCTTCTTATCGCAAAATTTAGGCTTAAATTGAAGAACGTAGGGAAAACCACTAGACCACTCAGGTATGACCTAAATCATATCCCTTATGAA
This sequence comes from Charina bottae, assembly GCA_023362775.1. Lineage (NCBI taxonomy): Eukaryota > Metazoa > Chordata > Lepidosauria > Squamata > Charinaidae > Charina > Charina bottae. The sequence goes on along the minus strand of JALMGJ010000002.1, from coordinate 3,195,793 downwards.
TATACAGTGGAGGTGAGGAATAGATTTAAAGGATTAGATCTGGTAGACAGAGTGCCTGAAGAACTATGGATGGTGGTTCGTAACATTGTACAGGAGGCAGCAACTACAACCATCCCAAAGAAAAAGAAATGCAAGAAAGCAAAGTGGCTGTCTGATGAGGTTTTACAAATAGCTGAGGAAAGAAGGAAAGCAAAAGGCAAGGGAGAAAGGGAAAGATATAACCAACTGAATGCAGATTTCCAGAGAATAGCAAGGAGAGATAAGAAGGCCTTCTTAAATGAACAATGCAAAGAAATCGAGGAAAACAATAGAATTGGGAAGACTAGAGATCTCTTCAAGAAAATCGGAGATATCAAGGGAACAGTTTTGTGCAAAGATGGGCATGACAAAGGACAAAAAAGGCAGGGACCTAACAGAAGTAGAAGAGATTAAGAAGAGGTGGCAAGAATACACAGAAGAACTATACAAGAAAGATCTTAATGTCCCTCATAAATACAATGGTGTGGTCACTGACCTTGAGCCAGACATCCTAGAGAGTGAAGTCAAGTGGGCCTTAGGAAGCATTACTAACAACAAAGCTAGCGGAGAAGACAGTATCCCAGCTGAGCTATTTAAAATCCTAAAAGATGATGCTGTTAAAGTGCTGCACTCAATATGCCAACAAATTTCGAAAACTCAACAGTGGCCACAGGATTGGAAAAGGTCAGTTTACGTTCCAATTCCAAAGAAGGCCAATGCCAAAGAATGTTCAAACTACTGTACAATTGCGCTCATTTCACTTGCTAGCAAGGTTATGCTCAAAATCATACAAGCTAGGCTTCAGCAGTATGTGAACCGAGAACTACCAGAAGTGCAAGCTGGGTTTCGAAGAGGCAGAGGAACTAGAGATCAGATTGCCAACATTTGCTGGATCATGGAAAAAGCAAGAGAGTTCCAGAAAAACATTACTTCTGCTTCATTGACTACGCTAAAGCCTTTGATTGTGTGGATCACAACAAACTGGCAAATTCTTAAAGAGATGGGAGTACCAGACCACCTTACCTCTCTCCTCAGAAACCTGTATGCAGGTCAAGAAGCAACAGTTAGAACCAGGCATGGAACAACCAATTGGTTCAAAATGGGGAAAGGAGTACGACAAGGCTGTATATTATCACCCTGCTTATTTAACTTATATGCAGAGTACATCATGAGAAATGCTGGGCTGGATGAATCTCAAGCCGGAGTTAAGATTGCCGGGAAAAATATCAACAACCTCAGATATGCAGATGATACCACCCTAATGGCAGAAAGCGAAGAGGAACTAAAGAGCCTCTTGATGAGGGTGAAAGAGGAGAGTGCAAAAGCTGGCTTGAAACTCAACATTAAAAAAACTCAGATCATGGCATCTGGTCCCATCACTTCCTGGCAAATAGAAGGGGAAGAACTGGAAGCAGTGACAGATTTTATTTTCTTGGGCTCCAAGATCACCGCAGACGGTGACTGCAGCCATGAAATTAAAAGGCGCTTGCTCCTTGGGAGGAAAGCTATGGCAAACCTAGACAGCATATTAAAAAGCAGAGACATCACCTTGCCGACAAAGGTCCATATAATTAAAGCTATGGTTTTCCCAGTAGTAATGTATGGCTGTGAGAGTTGGACCATAAGGAAGGCTGAGCACTGAAGAATTGATGCTTTTGAACTGTGGTGCTGGAGAAGACTCTTGAGAGTCCCTTGGACTGCAAGGAGGTCAAATCAGTCAATCCTAAAGGAAATCAACCCTGACTGCTCATTGGAAGGACAGATACTGAAGCTGAAGCTCAAATACTTTGGCCACCTAATGCGAAGAGAGGACTCACTGGAAAAGACCCTGATGCTGGGAAAGGCTGAAGGCGACGGCAGAGGATGAGATGGTTATATAGCATCACCGATTGTCCTGTTTGACTAGGTTAGACCCAGGAGAGTTTTAATATAATTAGTTTTATTGAACACAACAATACTGAAACTATTTTCTTTAACGTATTATTGAGATTAATTACGATTAGTAAAATAATTCAAACTTTACAGTTAATCTAATTATAACAAAACAGTTCAAGGTTAAATTTAATTAACTTACTGAACTAATTTTTTTATTTAAAATTAATGTCAATTACTTAGACAATATTAATTACAATTACTACAACAATTCAAACTTTAGTATTAATAGTAAAAGGAGGACCCGGTATACCGACGAAAAGCTTTATTAATTAGTTTCAACTCAGCGGCAAGGCAATTTGGGGAGACTGCACTGGCAGCTGAGGTGAAATACCAACATTCTAATTGACAGTTGGAGCAATGGCGGGACAAGGCTTCAAGACAGCTGCCTGTCAGATGGCAAACCAAGGCTCGGAGACAGCAGCTGAGGCGATGACAGGACCAGCCCTTGTGGCGAAAGCGGAGACGGAGCAGGACTCGGAGATGACGACTGGGCAGGACTCAGCTGCGACAGAGGAGGCGGCTGTGAAGCAGAATTCAGCGGCGGTAACTGGGGCGACGGTGGAATCAAGCTTGGCAATGGAGACAATGACAGGATCAAACTCGGCAGAGATAGTGACAGTGGTGGTAGCTTCAAGTCCGGCGAGGATAGCGGAGGCGGAGACAAAGGAGGATCCAACATTGGCGCAACAAGTCCAGCTTTGGAGCAGCTTCCTTCGGTCTCTGGAATCAAGGTGTGTGATCGCTGGTAAGGACAGCTGTCTCCGACAACCCGTTCCTGCGTTCTGTGCCTTTTATACTTTTCAATCTCCCGCCTTTTGTGGACGGGAGCCAATCTCCTCTCTCTTTGCTCTGCCCTTTTTTCTGCCCTTCTGGCTCATGCGGTGATTGGTGGTTGTGCATCTTCTGCTGCACTTTCTCCAATCAGCTGTTCTGGCTCCAACACTTGTCGTTGATCAACATTCCCACCTTCCTTAACTGTCAATTCCCCCTCTTCTGTGTCAGATTCATCCTCAGCCTCAATCCTTACACCGATGTAATGAACATGAATTTGAGTAAACTCCGGGAGACAGTGGAGGACAGGAAGGCCTGGCGTACTATGGTCCATGAGGTCACGAAGAGTCGGACATGACTAAATGACTGAACAACAACAACACAATCAAAATCAAATGTCAATCCATCCGTTGATCTCTGTCCAGCATCCCAGCGCTTTGGAAGACAGCCTCAAGTTTAGCCCTTAAAATGGGTGAAAGTTGGCTTTTCTTTACTTGAAACAAAGATGTCCTCAAAAACTTCCTACCCCATGCTTCCAGCTTTGCAATCAAGAAGGCTTTGCAGCTAAACTCACCTTAGGCCACCACAGATTTTTTTCGTGCTGTATTCAGAGAGAAAAGAGGATCAGAATCAGTGTTACCTGTAATATAAAGAGAGAACACCTTGGGCTTTCATGCACCTCCTTGGTTTTTAGTCTAGATGAATGTCTGATCTATTCAAGTTAGAGGACAAAAAGGAGGGTTTTTTGCATGCTGTTCAAGGCAAAACATTTAAGATTTCCAGATGCAATTTTTCCTTGGGTTGTAGGAATTTCTTTAGCTTCCTCAATAAAGAGAGTTTTATAGCAGAGTGTGGACTGTAATCTGGGTCTCCCTGTTCCTCGTCCATCACCTTAGTCACTGCATTGCAAAAATGGGCTTTAAAATTGACCATAAATTTTAAATAAATATTTTTCTATGTTCAAAATTAAACATAAATATAAAATAGCATTAACCTCTATTAACACTCATGATAAAAGAAGCAGCTTCTGTCTCTTCTATGCTGGAAGGAAAACAGCAATCAGCTGCAGTAATCTGGATCTGTCTTACAGCAGACAATTTACTTCCTATTAGAAGCTTTACTATGGGATGAGTTTCTACTTGATTTAGGATATGGAATAGTTAATATTCCTATTTAGAAAAAGTCATGAGACAAATTTATCTGAGAGCAGATCTTTTACTTCTTTAGAGAAAACTAAACAAGGATCATGAATGCTCCAAGAAAGTAAAATACAGACACTATACATAATATAGCAATTAGCAAACTTTGATACCACATACCAATGTAAGCAATGTAGTCAGAGGCCACAGCAGTGTCATCACCAACTAAAGCTGAGTCTATCATCAGTGAGATTAAAGGAACATTTGCTAAGGAGAACCATCTCAACCATCAGATGAGAGATTGTCAGAGGATACATCAAGGCAGGTAGCTCTTGATCTCTTGCCTTCCACAGAGCAGGAGAAGTCCAAGACCATCTTCTGCTACTCAGGCAAGCAGGAAGAGGAGATGTTTATGAGAAGTAGCCAGTCATATCTGGCCACAAATGCTTCCTCTAAGCATCTGAGCACAGAGCAGGATCCCTCGCCCAACAAGGCCACATTCCTCAAGTTTTGCAGCATCAGTTCTCTATGTGGGGCTTTTTGGTGGGGATCTAGCAGAGCCCATTTCTCCTCAGAGAAATATCCAGCCACCTCCTCAAAGGATGTGAGACCCTAAAAAAAGAAAACATAATTTCTCTTTTAAGAGGCAAGTCAAGGAAGGGTTTGCAATGGATTAAATGCATGTCCTCTACACAATATAACATTTATGGAAGATAACGGGCAGAATTCACAGCCTTTGATAGATGAAACATTTGGCACATTTTACCAACTTGACCGATTCTTCAGTGCCATTCAGTGAAACTAATCCAGCATTCTTCTGGATCAACTGGAAGATGTGCTTAGGACATCACCAATCAGTGGCTCAGGCCTTCCTGGTTCCCCTCTGACATTTTAGCCAATGGACTGTGGTGTCCCCACAGGGATCAATCAATTCAACACCTCCATGAAGTGCTGGGGGAGCCCATCCAGGCATCTTGGTCATGCCATCCATGTGCAGATGACATGCAACCCAATTTATGCTTCTCATCAGCTTCTACAGAAGCTCTTTGTGGTCTGAGCCATTGACTCAACGGGAGCTAAAGAAGTGTAGCTGGGGAGGAAATTATGCTGATTATGCAAACACTGCATTGGTTGGCATCCAAATCTAGGTATAAATGAGATGGTTAGAAAATAGTACAAAACACTGAAGTGGTTTGATTACAAGCAGTCTGGGCACAACTTGTATTTAGAGTCCTTTTTAAGTGGCATTTCATTACAATCTCTTCTATAGCCTAGTTAAAATTCTTCTGTTGTGCTTGGAATTTTAAGGATTTTTACCTGGAAACACTATTTTATTTTTGAAATGCTCTTCTTTCAGTTACCTGAATGTGAATGTTGCTTTTTTAAAATGGTAATTAATTTGATTATTTAAGTAGTTTTGAGCAGTTCAGCACAACGTAAAAGTATATGGAAAGATGAATTCCAAAAATTTGAAGTGAAAAAGAGGGCTACTCCTTTTAATTTTCATTAAGTGTCTGCAATTTTTCCTGTCTCTTGACCATTTTCTTGGCATTACTGTTAATGTAACTTAAGCGTCAGCAGGTGGACACACTCTCAGAAGCTAACCAGGATCAGTCCTGCTTAGTATGGCAGTTTGTTTGTTTATGACTGAGTGGCTTCAGACCTACAACCAGTAGTAATGTTAAAACCATATATGGTGTGTGAAATCCCATAAATGTTGACCAGACTGAGAAATCAAAAACCTTACCAAAATAAGCAATGATTAAGCTACTTTCATATTGCTAAGAAACCTTTATCAGCACTATCCTAATTTGTTATAAACAATCTTAGAAGAAGAGAAGTTACTGAACTGTGAATTACTTCTCATGAGTTTGTCTCAGCGTAGATATTTAATCTGGCTGTTTTTCCACAAGAACCTTGAGAGGTAGGCTGAAGCTGAGTGTGACTGCTCAGTGACTTGAACCCTACATCCCCCACTCCATGTTGCTTAGAAACAGCAATATTATATTCTACACTGAACCCTGGAGCAAAACAGGCTTAATCAAAATGGCACCCAGCATCCTTTCTGATATTTCGTCTCATACCTGAGCTTCTCATACCTGAGCTGGAAGCTCGTACCTGAGCTTCAACCACTCTTTCAGCTCCACCAGAAAAAGCAGATGATCCTGTAGAAATCAACTGTATTGTTCCATTCCCTGTAAGGAGGTAAAAGTGATGGAAGCAGTATTAATAAAACGGGAAGAGATTACCCACCAGGAGACCCAGATGATGAAAGAGAGCTGGGATCTCTCTGGGGAAGTTCACAGCCCTTAGAATGACTTCCCTTACCTGGTGACCTTTCCCAACTTCAATCTTCCTGGGAGATCCCTCTGAAAAGCAGCTCTTGAAGAGAGTTTGAGGGATCCCTCCTTTCCTCAAGGTGGTTGCTGCAGCCTCCAAGGAGGGACCCTGGATATGATGCATCAGAAGCAAAGAAGGGGATAGAAAGGAATAGCACAGAAGGAGTCTATTCTGCGTCCTGAACTTCGCAGGCCATGATATACAGTGATGGGGACAGAAAGGGGCAATGGAAGAACTGCCTCAAATACATCCTCTGGAAGGAGAGGCGGAAGAATTTACATTAAGAAGCAAGCACCTTCCATTAGTAATGCCAGAAAACTACAAATACATTTAAGAATGCAAAGACCCTTTTTGAGCTCCCAAAATGGGTTGGATGCATCTACCCTGTCCATGAATGGTTTCTTTCATGGTGCAAAGAACCGCATTCTCTACTTTCCCTCTGTATTCTACTACTATCGGGGACATGAAGCACTTAGAACTGGAATAACCAAAGGCCATTCACTCCTTTGGGAATCTCCGTGTCAATGATACAGTCCTGTTTCCAGTGGCTCTGAAAAAACTCCATTTGATAGATCAGTGCTTTCCAAACTCCCGCCGTTGGTGACACACCAATGGCGGTGGCGGTGTGGGGGTGGTGCACAGCGGTGGTGCGCACGGTGGCTGCAGCGGCGGCCTCGTTTTCCACTAAAACCCAGAAGTGCTGATGGCGCACCGCTGCCGTTGCACATGCCACCACGCACGCCACTGCAGGGGCAGTGGCAACGTGCCATCACCACTTCCGGGTTTTGTCGCGACACACTAAAGTGTTGCGACACACAGTTTGGAATGTAGATTGCTGAGGCAATTGCAGCCTTTTTTATCTCTTGCCTTTTGTTCCCCTCTCCCTCTGTCCTGGCTCTTGCCTGCCTATTGCCCTGTTTCTGCCAGTTAGCTGTTGTTTTTACTGTTTCCTGATAATTAATAAATGCATATATATCAAGCTATATTTTTTAGCTAGCTGAGCAGAGGGGTGTGTGTGCTTGCTGTGATCTGGATTAGAGGAACTGACCAGAAGTGTGCTGGGTGCAAACGAAATGACCTGCAGAAATTGGCCTGCAAAAGGAAAGTCTCTCACCAGCCACCCTTCCTGACTCTTCTCTGCCTGGCTCAGCAGGAAGCCTTCGGCCAGGGCCACCATCTGCACAGCTGCACTCCCGCACCCAGTGAGCCTCCTCCGTGGAGAGCAGGTCCAGCATCTGTGCCTTGGTGTGTTGCTCGGGCTGCCTGAGGGGAAACACTGCAATCGGAGCATCTTTCGAGCTTCTCAAGGACAGACCAGAAGTCCCCCTTTCTTTCTCTCTGTCCATTACTCCAAATTGGGCCTCACGGAGAAGCTCCTCCAAGCCATTTTCTCTCTCCAGGAATGACTTTTTGAAGCTCCTTCTTGTCTCCTCACAACTTGGGCCTCTTCCTTGTGGGTCACACCCCACTTTGACGTGGTCTTGTTGGGTCTCTTCTTCTCCCTCTCGGTGCCCATCCTCTCCCCACAGTGTCCTCCCCCCTTAAAAGTTGCTTTCCAGCTCCCAATCAAGGCTCTTGTGGGCCCCATCACATCAAAACACATTAAAGTGTCCCTGGTTCAGACAGGAAGAAGTCCACAAAGCAAAAGGACGATGCAAGATTGACATCATGGCCAAACATGGGGGGCAGCCACCCTCATTTCAGCAGCTTCTCTGCTGGGAAAACCACAGCTGGACCCCTCAGAGTTACTCTAGCTGAGGCAGTCTTACTGGAACAGTCCTGGCCTCGACTCTCCCTGGGATGAAGCATTCATGTGGCGGAGCAGTGAAAGGGTTGGCCCGGACTAGGAGACCTGGTTCTGGGCTCCCCTTGGCTGTGGGAGTTCCATGGGTGCCTTTGGCCAGTTCCTCTCCAGGCCCAGGACTCCTCACGGGGCTATCATTGTGGGTAAAAGAGGAGGGAAGAGGGTGTCCCCGCCTGGCACTCCCCAAGGAAACCGCACGTACAGAAAAAGAAATGATTGAGCAAATCCATTGGTACCACTCAAAGACCAAATGTACCTTAAGGTTGTAGAAAGTTGCAAACATTTCAGTTCTCTGGTTCTTGTTTGAGTTCTCTGATGTAAAATGATTGCTTCAACCGAAGCACTTTCAATGCTGCACGGTTTGTTTATTCAATTTTTAACACCGCCCATCTCCCCCTCAAGGAGATGGGCATTTATTGTAAACCGCCCAGAGTTCCCCATTGGGGGAGATGGGCGGTCATATAAGTTAAATAAATAAATAAATAAATAAATAATAATAATAATAATATACAAGTTTCTCTCTGTATATGTAAAATTACATAATTATGAAAGTTATGTTCAACTACCATGTATTTATAAGGAGTGTAATGAATCTTCCCACATTTCATAGACTCTGCTTTTTCCCCTTGGTTGCTTCATTTATAGGTACAGTAGATCTGCTTTGCTAGTGCTTTTCTCATATTCCATGGATTTCTATGCATCATCTGCACAGTGTGAATTCTTTGATACGGAGTAAAATATGAACTCTTTCCACCATTTTCTAACACCTCTCCCCTCGCTAAAAGTTCTCCCACATATTCATCTGGTTTCTTCCTTAAGCTGTTTTCTTCTGTGTATATTAAGTAGAGGTATCACTTACATTGTGCAACAACTGTTCCCAATAATTTACTATATTAACTCTTCAAAATAAGAAATATAGTTAATAATCGGGATATACTGAAACTTTTTTTAAAAAAAGCTGTATTAAGATAAAATGCACAAAGGGTCACAATCATGCCAGTATGACGAGGTTTCTCAAATTTGCAATGCCGTGGTCCCCGAAAATTTCAGATAGGATTGACTTTTCTTATCAACTTGAGATCGCAAATTCAGGAATATGCTTTAAATAATACAGTGGCACTGAAGTGATATTGAAAACCTTGAGAAATGCAATGGTTTGGGATGTAACGCTCACACAAAAAAAATTCTATACAGGATTTGTTTGAGCTGAATGGTACTTCTTGATAATAAAAGGTTAGAAAATATGGTTCTGGTTATATGTCTATGAAGGTTCTCAGTCATCCAGGTGGAACAGTCTGTGGCTTGAATCATGTCCACTAAGAAAATAGAAATCCAGTTGACATGATTCAAGCCACAGATGGTTCTGGTTGCTCTACTCAGAGAAATGAAGACATAAAGAGAAATAGCTTGATTGAACTCCCTCCTGTTTTAAAAATATTGCTCATATGGTACACTGTTAGATCAATAAAACCATTTTTAAGGTAAAGAGGCAACAGCTGCAATCAAATTCAATCAAAGGGCGTGTTGGGAGAGATTTTCACTGACAAACCACAGCTATGCGCATCAGGTTATATGAAAAAAGAATAGCTTAAACACTTCGCTATGTATTTAAGGAAGGCTGGTATTTTCAGTACTAAAAATAAAAAAAAATCCCCCGTTTTGCTTGTATTTGCCAGCTCTCCACAGAGCCTAGAGCCTGATCCCAGATTCGCTTCAATTGTTGCTTCTGCCTAGATCACGGCTTTCCAAAGTTTTCCTGTGGCGACACACCAACGTTGTTGGTGTGTCGCCGCGGGAAAACCCAGAAGTGCCGCCGTTGCGGCAGCGCAAAAAAACCCGGAAGCGCTGCTGCCGCTTTTGGTTTTTGCGCACCACTGTTGGTGTGTTGCCACGGGAAAACCTGGAAGCGCTGATGATGATCAGCGCTTCTGGGTTGTGTGGCGACACACCAGACTCTGTGTGACGACACACTTTTGTGTCACGACACAGTTTGGAAAGCTCTGGCCTAGATAAAAGCAGCTTGACCAGGCAGATGTTTTGAGAGGTTTTGGCGTAATGAATGGGACAATTTAATAACAGATTCTCGTGAGCCAGACCTAACTGACTAGGCAATACCTCTGATATAAAGCAATCTAGCCTGGGGAGCTCTTTCCACGATCTGTACATTTATTCAGTTTTTCCTACAGGGATCCTCCAAAAGAAAGAAAACTGTTCATCCCAACCACTTTCCACAGAATCCTTGTACTTACTGGATCTGAATGGATCCTTGTATGGGAAGTAAGGCAGCTCACAGGCTGACTCTTTGTATTCCATGGCTTTACGTATATGGTTTCATATCACAGTGGATCCTTTTACTGGAATTCAGGACACTTCAGTCTCTAAAGCAGGGCTTTCCAAACTTTTCCTGTTGGCTTCCAGGTTTTTGCGCACCGCCACATCGGTGGCGCTTTTGGGTTTTTGTGTGCCACCATTGGTGTGTCGCCAACGGGAAAAGTTTGGAAAACCCTGCTTTAGCGGCGCTTTCGGATTTCCGCGAGCTGCAGCGGTGTCCTGGTGTGCCGTGTGAAAACCTGAAAGCGCTGATGGCCTCCTGCCGCCAGTGACGGTGCGCCATCAGCGCTTCCGGGTTTTGACGTGACACGCCTGTGGCCTGCAGGCGACACAGTATTGTGTCATAACACAGTTTGGAAAGCTATGCTCTAAAGGCATCTCCCACATGTGGGACCTTTTATCTAAAGTAAGTTGATGCCTCCACATGAAGTTCTTTCCACACATCGGATTGTGCACCAGTTACGCCCTTTCCTGGACCGAGATGCCCTCCGAACAGTCACTCATGCCCTCGTCATCTCCCACATAGACTATTGTAATGCGCTCTACATGGGGCTACCCTTGAGGAGTATCCGGAAGCTTCAGCTGGTCCAGAATGCGGCTGCGAGGACAATTATTGGGGCCAGAAGATCGGCCCATGTGACACCGTTGTTACGCGAGCTGCATTGGGTGCCGGTTTGCTTCCGGGTACAATTCAAGGTGTTGGTTATCACCTTTAAAGCCCTACATGGCATAGGACCAGGTTACCTGAGGGACCGTCTCATCCCCAGAACATCGACCCGTCCCACCCGTTCAGCTAGATAGGGCTTGCTACGGACCCCATCGCTTAAAGTGTTTCACCTAGCGGGGTCCAGGAAGCGGGCCTTCTCTGCAGTGGCGCCCGCCCTTTGGAGTATCTTACCCCCGGAGCTGAGGCTGATGTCCTCGCTCCCAGCCTTCCGGAAAGGCTTAAAGACCTGGTTCTGCCGTCTTGCCCGGGAGGGAAACATCAACAGTTCCTCTTGGGGATGGCTGGCCCCTTGAAGCCTCCCAGTGACTTTTTTTAATCACTATTTTGCTGTGCACCGCCCAGGGTCCCCGTTGGGGGAGATGGGCGGTAATATAAATTTAATAAAATAAATAAATAATAATCATGCATGCATAATTGTTTCCTCCCCCCTGTGGATTCTTTCATGAGAAGTAAGGGTCCTGTTTTCACAAAAACTCTTCCCACATTCAGAACATTTCTATGGTTTCTCCCTTTTGTGGATTCTTTTATGGGAAGTTAGGTGACTTTTCAACCTGAAGCTCTTCCCACACTCGGTGCACTGATAGAGATTCTTCCCGGTGTGGATATTCATATGATAAGTAAGGGATCTCCTTGTACTCAAACTCTTCCCACATTCATTGCATATATAGGGTTTCAACCCTGAGTGGATCCTTTTATGGCAAGTAAGGTGACTGCTCTGACTGAAACTCTTTCCACACTCCATGCATTTATAGGGTTTCTCCCCTGTGTGGATCCTGTTATGGGAAGTAAGGGAATCACTATAACTGAAGCTCTTTCCACACTCCAGGCATTTGTAGGGTTTCTCTCCTGTGTGAATCCTTTTATGAGTAGTGAGGTGGCCATACCCACTGAAGGTCTTTCCACAGTCTGTGCATTTATAAGGCTTTCCCCCTGTATGAATCCTTTTATGGTTACCAAGGACACTATTCTTACTGAAGTTCTTCCCGCACTCCAGGCATTTATAGGGTTTCTCTCGTGTGTGAACACTCTTATGGGAACTAAGATTACAGCTTGTGGTAAAGCTCTTTCCACACTCCATGCATTTATAGGGTTTCTCTCCTGTATGGATCCTTTTATGGGAAGCAAGGTCACTGCTTAAGATGAAGCTCTTCCCACACTCTGTGCATTTATGGGGTTTCTCTCCCTTATGGATCCTTTTATGATATGTAAGGGAGCTGTTCATACTGAAGCTCTTCCCACACTCTATGCACTGATAGGGTTTTTCTCCTGTGTGGATCCTTTTATGTGAAGTAAGCTGACTGCTTTGGCTGAAGCTCTTCCCACACTCTATGCATTGGTAGGGTTTCTCTCCTGTATGGATCCTTTTATGAGAAGTAAGGGAACAGTTCATACTGAAGCTTTTTCCACAGTCCATGCATTTATAGGGTTTTTCCCCTGAATGGATTCTTTTATGGGAGGTCAGGTAATTGCTGTTGCTAAAGCTCTTTCCACACTCTGTGCATTTATAGGGTTTCTCTCCCGTATGGACCCTTTTATGGGAAGTAAGCTGACTGCTTTGGCTGAAGCTCTTTCCACACTCTATGCATTGATAGGGTTTCTCTCCCGTATGGATCCTTTTATGACAAGTAAGGGAACTGTTCATACTGAAGCTTTTTCCACAGTCCATGCATTTATAGGGTTTTTCCCCTGAATGGATCCTGTTATGGGAAGTAAGGGAACCACTATGACTGAAGCTCCTTCCACACTCCAGGCATTTATAGGGTTTCTCCCCTGTGTGGATCCTTTTATGAGAAGTAAGGGAACTGTTGAAACTGAAGCTCTTCCCACATTCTATGCATTTATAGGGTTTCTCTCCAGTATGGATCCTTTTATGAAAAATAAGGGAACTTTTCATACTGAAGCTTTTTCCACAGTCTATGCATTTGTAGGGTTTTTCTCCTGAATGGATCCTTTTATGTGTGGTTAGTTTACCTCTACACCTAAAGTTCTTTCCACAGTCCACACATTTATAGGGCTTCTCCCTTGCATGGACCATTTTATGGGGAATAACGTTACTGTTATTGCTGAACCTCTTTCCAGTTTTGCAGTGGTTACTGAGACTGGATTTTGCTTGGAATATTTTCCCACTTCGACACTTTCCCATATTGCTTTCCTTGCAATCACGTTGGGTCAGGAAGTGGTCCATTCCCCCAGATTCAAGAATGGATTTTTCTCTCCAATTATAAGGTTGGTTTTTCTCGTATCTCCTCCTTCCCCACTTATTTGCAGACATCTCTTCTGGTATTTCAATTTTGATTATTTGTGATGGCACTACACCTGGCTCTTGGTAATTTTCATTCTCCTGTTCATCAACTGCTTGATGGGGAAGAAAAAGAAATCAGAAAACTCTACAACACACAGTTTGCTGTCCTCATGCCAGTCCCTAGCCCACGGCTTTCCAAAGTTTTCCCGCGGCAACACACCAACCGCCATTGGTGTGTCGCCGCGGGAAAACCCGGAAGTGCCGCCATTGCGGCAGCGCGCAAAAACCTGGAAGCGCTGCTGCCGCTTTCAGATTTTTGTGCGCCGCGGTTGGAGTGTCACCGCGGGAAAACCCGGAAGCGCTGATGATGATCAGCGCTTCCGGGTTGTGTGGCGACACAGCAGACTGTGTGTGGCGACACACTTTTGTGTCGCGACACCCAGTTTGGAAAGCTGTGCCCTAGCCTGTTTCTATTCCTGGGCATATGCAGGGCGACCAACAGGGGAAATGACTTATTAATTTAAAAGACTGGCATGGCTGCTGACCTCATGGAATTCTGGGCGGTCAACACTGATTTAAAAAAAAAGAACCAATAAAAATACAAAAAACAATGCAATGTCCTGCTGCCCAGGTCTTGACATCATGATATGGTGTTGATTAGGACAAACATCCACTCCCTAATTATTTTTCCCAATATCTCTACCAATATTCCAAAGAGGACCCCAAGACTGCATGTCAACCCTTTCCAGACTGACTGGTCACCAGACTGATCTCTGTCTTCTAAAAGAAACTGTGGAACTTAGAAGACCAGGGAGGTGGACTGGAAGTAATATAAGAGGGAAAGAGAAAAGAGATGAAATCATGTAAACAAGATCTGCACAGATCTCCAAAGCTGTAAATAAGAGAAAACCATCCAGTGACTCCTCACTCTGACTTCATCTTCCTCCAGAGGGACCCTCACCTAAAGAGGCCACGCTCCTAGACGTCTCCAACATGACTTCTCGGTGCAGGGCTTTTTGGCTGGGATCCAGCAGCGACCACTCTTCACTGGTGAAATGGACGGCCACCTCCTCAAAGGACACAGGACCCTGAGCGAGGAAGGATCCCTGTTAGAAGACCCGAGAAGAATTTGCAAGATCTCCTTTAATCTGCAAATCCTAGAAGCACAGAGTTATAATGCTTAATTGGACATTTCCCCAGCTGGACTCAACACATTGTGATAAAACCATCCGCTGATCTCTCAAGGGGTGGTTACACACAGCATCCTCTCCGTCTAGGCGGTATAGGGCGGCAGCTTCTCCCTGAAGAAAATGACCAAAGTTGTTATATGTGTATTAATTGTATTCCTGTCTCCTAAAAGACTTCATGTTACTTGTTATGGAAAATGGGGCCTCAGCAGGTGGCAACTCCAGATGCCCTCAGATGATCTTCTCAAGAAAGGAGGCTCAGTGTGGTTAGTCAGGGGATGAGAGACCACTAACCCCTTTATCTCTTTCCTGGACAAAACAGTTGAAAAGGCTGGGAAGAGATCAATGCAGCCAAAAACCGGCACAGGTTAAGTTTTTAAAAGCCAAGCTGGAGTCAAGGATGCCTTTACTGTAAACTTTCTTACACTCCAGAAGAGAAAGTTCTGAAGTTTTTTAAAACAAGGAATAACTCTCTGTTTAGATCTTGTGTCCCACTGTATTTCTGCAAATTAGGTTGGCAGCCTCATTACTGGCCTTCCAAAAAATGATCAAAGATGGCATGCTTCCAGAGCAACTCATTTTGTGATAAGGCCTAGTTCAGCCTTTCTCATTTTTTTGACCCTGGAGGAACAGTTGAAATATTTTTCAGGCCTCAGGGAACCACTGCACATTCAGGCTCAAATATAGGCCAGAAGTTACAAAATTATTATATTCGTTTCACGTGTAGGCCTGTATATATTTATTGACAGTGTTCATAAAATAAAAATAATGAAACTTACCTGTTTAATGTGAAGTTGCCAGAATCTGAAATTTGTTTTAAAATAAATCGTAATCTCCCAGGGAACCCCTAGTGACCTCTCGTGGAACCCTAGGGTTCCATGGAACCCTGGTTCAGAAGCACTGATCTAGGCGGTGTAGGGCGGCAGCTTCTCCCCGAAGATGACCAAAGTTGTTATATGTGTATTAATACACATATTAATATAGATTATTGCAACGCGCTCTACATGGGGCTACCCTTGAAGAGTATCCGGAAGCTTCAGCTGGTCCAGAATGCGGCTGCACGGGTAGTTCTGGGTGCTAGAAGATCGGCACATGCAACACCGCTACTCCGTGAGCTGCATTGGGTACCAGTTTGCTTCCGGATCCAATTCAAGGTGTTGGTTATCACCTTTAAAGCCCTACATGGCATGGGACCAGGGTATCTGAGGGACCGTCTTGTCCCGACCATATCCACCCACCCCACCCGATCATGCAGGGAGGGTATGCTTCGGATCCCTTCATTAAAAGAATTCCATCTAGCGGGGTCCAGGAGGCGTGCCTTCTCTGCAATAGCACCCGCCCTGTGGGATAACTTGCCCCCTGAGGTGAGACTGGCACCCTCGCTCCTAGCCTTTAGGAAGTCCTTGAAGACCTGGCTCTGCCGCCTTGCCTGGAGTGAAGGAAAGGATAGTTCCTCCTGGGGGTGGTTGGTTTAGTGTTTTCCTCCTTTTAAGAACAAACCATCTTCTGGATTTTTATTGTTTTTACTTTTATAGTAGTTTTAAATGTCTAGGTTTTATCGTTTATATTCTGATTGTAAACCGCCCAGAGTCTGCCATGGCAGAGATGGGCAGGGATAAATCTAAATCTAAATCATCTAAATCTAAATCATCTAAATCTAAATCTAAATCTATCAATCAATCAATAAATTCCTGTCTCCTGAGAGACTTCATGTTATCTGCTATGGAAAATGGGGCCTCAGCAGCTGGCAGCTCCAGATGCTCTCAGATGATGTTCTCAAGAAAGCAGGTTCAGTGTGGTTAGTCAGGGGATGAGCGACCACTAACCCCTTTATCTCTTTCCTGGACAAAGCAGTTGAAAAGGCTGTGAAGAGGCCAATACGAAACCACTTCTGTAATGCAGCCCAAAACCAGCATGGATGCAGTGGTTAAAAGCCAAGCTGGAGTCAGACGGGTGTTCGGTTTTTCCCCTTTATTGTAAACCCCCTTACAGCCCAGAAGAGGAATCTCTGAACTTTTTGAGAAGGAGAAGTGTAGATCTTTTATTCCAATGTATTTCCGAAAATTAGGCTGGCATCCTCATTATTGGCATTCTAAAAATGATCAAAGATGGCACTGTTCCAGAGGAGCTATTGTTTTGCCTGTTAAGATTTCTTTTATTGGTTTTCATATTTTATAGTGTGAACTGTCAGGTGTCATTTTCTGAGTCCAGCAATATGTAACCGAGAGCCAGTTTGGTGTAGTGCTTAAGGCACCAGGCTAGAAACCGGAAGACCGTGATTTCTAGTCCCTCCTTAGGCATGAAGCCAGCTGGCTGACCTTGGGCCAGTCACTCCTTCTCAGCACTAGGAAGCAGGCAAGGGCAAACCACTTCTAAAAAATCTTGCCAAGAAAACTGCAGGGACTACAGGAGTACTACAGTAGTAGTCGCCAGGAGTCAAAAAACTGACTGAAAGGCACGTGCACACAAACACAGCATGTATTCACAAAAGAAATGAAAACATTTCCAAAATAGTCTAGAGAGGTTAGCCAAGTGTGACTGATCACTAACTGGAATCCTAATTTCCCTGTTCTGTGTCGCTCAGGAACAGCAGTATCATACGCTGAGACACCAAAAAAAACCGGAGGACTCCACCTACTTCCCCATATTAGCCCATGATCTTTCCCTTCCTACCTGAGCTGGAGGTCCAGCCACTCTTTCATCTCCCCAAGGAGAGGATCCGATGAATAACAGTGACTCCATTTTGTTCCCTGAGAAGGAGAGATGGGATGGAAGCAGGAAAGGGATTAACTCCATCTTTTCTAGCTTGAAGCCACGACTTAAGCCTTCTTCCCGCCCTGCGGGGGAAACTTTGGTGGCCTTCCATAGGCTCCATCTTGGGCGCCAAGAATAAAAGAAGACCACAGCCCCACCACACACTGGGGAGCAAACCCCAATTGGACCTCTCTCCTAGACTTTGGGGCAGGAATGAGACATGGAAGTCTACTCTTGGCATCCAAATCATTCAACCATGGTAGATGCTCCACTCCACCCACCCCAGCCTGAAACCATTACGTTCCATGTGGATGGACAAATGTTGAAATTCTGGCACCCCGGGAACATACCTGCAAGGAGAGATGGTGTTGGAGGTGGTCCAGCAGGGATATGTGTGAGAATTTACTAGACATTATCTATCAAGCGAGGCCGAAGACAGGTGGCTCCCCTCCCCATCTCTGAGAACAAAGAGAAGTATCTCAGGATGGGGCAGTCCGAATGCAACCCATTCGGCGTTGCCAGAAGAGGTCAGTCTTCTGCAAACGGGGAGTCATCTGAAGGTAGTGCGTGGACTGAAGGGGGGGGACTTCCTTCTGGGGACTTAAGCCTTCTAGTGTGAACAGGGAGAGTTAAGGCTTCCTTGATGGGCCACGTTCTACAACTAGACACGAGAAGATACAGAGAAGTAGGATAACTACAATCTTTCTGGAAAACCTCCCACCACGTACAGTAGAAGGATCTTCCTTTACCTAGTGAGGCGTCCTGACATTGACCTTCCTCCTTGGAGATCCCAGTGAAACACGGCTCCCGAGTGGGATTTGCTGGATCCACTCTTTCCTCAGGAGAATTAGTGCCCACCTCCAGGAATGGCCACGGAACCTGAAATATAGGCAAAGAAGAGGAGTTAAGAAAACAGGACATAACAGGATTTTCATTTTCTGCCCAAAACTTTGCAAGCCTTCTATGTCCATCAGGGGGGATGGAAGACAACGATGGGAGAATTGCTCCAATTACATCCTCTGGAAGAACACAGGAACAATTTCTGTAACGTTGTTCTCTAAACATCTTGTTGAATTATTATTAATTCCAGAAACTCTGATAGGGAGACATTTAAGAATTCAAGCATCCTAAGATCCCTCCGTATTTCCCAAGATGAGCGTCTCTCACCTGGCGTCCTTCCCGCTCCTCCTCCTCCGCCCAGCTCAGGAGGAAGCCTTCGGCCAGGGCCACCGCCTGGGAGCTGGTCTCCGCTCGGCACTCCCGCACCCAGCGCTGCATCTCCGTGGGCAGGACAGACAGGAACTGCTCCAAGATCACCCGGTCTAACATCTGAGCCTTGGAGTGTTTCTCTGGCTGCAGCCACCCCCAGCAGAGGCGGTGAAGGCGGCTGCAAAGCTCTCGCGGCCCCTCGGCCTCCTGAAAGGGACTATTCCTGAAGTGCCAATGCTGGATCTCGGAACAGAGGGCTTCCTCCTCCAGGATCCCCTGCCCACTTCCTGCCCAGACCTCCCCACGACTCCCAGGCTGAGCAGCAGCAGCAGGGCCTGTTCCCACTCCCTGGCACGCTGGCTGGGTTGCATCCATTTTCCCTCCGTTCCCTGACACAGATCCAGGAAGGGCCTGCAGGTCTCCTGGGTCTCCAAAGGTCTTTTCAGTCCAAGGAACTGAATGAATTGCACAGAGAGGGGCCGGGAGAGGTTTTTCAAGGCCATTCAGCTCTCCAGTGGCCTCCAGCATTTACATCTGAGGTGGAAAAGAAAGCAAACTTCAGGAATTACAGAGACTGTTCTCATTTAGAAACTGTGATTGTTTAATCAAAATCAGGGCCCAGCAACAATTTGGAAGGGGATCAAGCAATGTTTCAGGCTCAGTGCAAAGTCTATCCCTCCTACCCTGCCTCCCATCCAAATTTCCAATCCCCACTCAAAAGCTTGAAACGGCAACGTTTGCAGAGAATAGAGGAGTGCCAGGGAGAAAATCCCCTTTCCCAGATTGTTTTTTCCTAGAAATCCTGGGAAGCAAACCTGGTTTATGCAAAAGCTGGGCGCATTTTTCCTTTAGGCTTCCTCCCCTCCCCCCAACTCTTTCCCTCCCCCCAGGGTTGTATCGTTTGGGGGTCTCCCCCTCCCTCCAAGCCTCGGGATTCGGAATCCAGCAAACCCTCTGGGGAATCCGGGGTCCCTCCCTCTCGCCACCGACTCCGGGGCTGTTTGGAGGGGAGGCGCACTTTTTATTTATTTATTTATAATTCGATTTATATCACCGCTCCATCTCCCCTTAGGATCCCCTTCCATTTGCAAGAACCGGCCGGGGAGGCTCTGCCTGCGGGTGGAAGTGGGCTGTTTCCTCCCCCCGAGGCTCTGGGTCGCGGGACCCCCTCCTGTTCCCCCCCCCCCCGATTCCCAGGGCGCAACTCACAGCCGGTCCTCCAGAGCCAGGCAGAGGAGCGGAGTCTCAGCGGCGCTCAGCGACAAGGCGGCGAAGAGAGCGCCCCCTCGTGGCACCTGTGGGCAGCGCCCGGGGCTCTGGAGGCGAGGGCGTGGGGGGAACTTCAGAGATCATCTAGTCCAGTCCTTGCTAAATGCATGGCCTTTGCCGGATGAGCCTCCCGCCTGTTTGAAGATCTCTCGTGGAAGAGACCTCTTCGCTTCAAGTGGCGGGCTGTTCCCAGGGCGGAACCCTTTTCTGGTCAGGAAATCGCTCCCAACAGCTCACCTAAAGCTGCTTCCTTGGAGTTTTAATCTACTGGTTCTGGTCCTGCAGGGAGAACTGATCCCCTCCCAGTTTCCGGACTCTCCCCCTCCCACCCCAGGACTTGGAAGACTGACCCTGCGTGAGCCCTTTGCACGTCTCCCTCCCCTCCCCTCCGCTGCCTTCCCACGAGGAGGGTCTGGACGTGTCTGGCTCCCGGTCCTGCCAGACGTTCCGGCGGCCTCTTTGCCGCCTGCGGAGATCAAGGGGTTACAGCGAGCGAGTGCGGAATCCTAGAGAGGCCGAACGTGTCCCGCTTCCCACTTTGTAGCAAGGCCAAGGATGGCGCGCATGCTCAGTCCCCTCCGAGGCGCCGGGAGGCTGTGGGCGCCAGGCGTTCTGCACGGGCGGGCGGGGACAATGGTGGCGGGAGGGGGAGGAAGGCCGCGGGGAGGGGGAGCGGAGAGCTGCTCGAGGAAAGGGCGCGAGCCCGCTGGGTCACGTGACCCTGGCGAGCCAATGGCGGGAGAGAAACGCCCGTCAGGTTTTGGCGGGAAGGGAGTTGCTGGATGGACTGACTTGTTTCTCTGCTGGGCGCGAATCCCCCTCGTCGCCTTAAAGGCGCCGGACCTTTCCAGGGCCTCGGGCGGGAGTGGGGAGGCCTGAAGGCCGGCCGCGGGGATCTCCTAGTGGCCTCCCATGCGGGCCCTGACAGAGAGGAGAGCCCGAATCCTTGGCCCGCACAAATGCCTATCCGTCTATGTGAGCTCTCATGAAGTAGTTTGAGGGGCGCAGAATTAGAGACGATGGAACTCTGGAGGTTGAATTTATGCGGGCCCTGACAGAGAGGAGAGCCCGAATCGGCCCGCATAAATGCCTACGTCTATGTGGGCTCTCATGAAGTATTTCTTTCTGTAGGTACAGATATCCACACACCCCTTCCTCCTGAGAGAGGAGAGGCAGCACCGCCCGGCTTGGCCCTGGGTTTGAGGTCCCAAAACGAGAGAGAAGCGTGGACAGAAGTGATCCCCGAGGGACCTCCTGGGTTCCTGACAAGGGGTCTCCTGGCCAGGGGATCTGTGAGGCCTTGCGCTTCCCCTCAGACCCTTTGAAGGTCTTTGGCATCTTTCCCCTGCGGCCGTGGGATCTACTGGTGGTCTTGCAATCAGGGAGTGAGTGAGAGGAGAGGCTGACTTCTTGTTCCAGTTTGGGGCTTCTCAACAAGCTCTCCTTTCTCACCTGCCTCCAGGCAGAGGGTGGAAGAAAGCCGTATTCCAAAACCCACTGAAAAGCAGTGTCAGGAGGATGAGAGTCCCTTCTTTTCTCTGTTCATTCCCAAGCCAGGAATTTAATAGATGCCACCAGAGGATAAGTGGAGAGTCAAAATATGTTTATTCACCCAAAGTTGTCAAAATTCGAGTGGGCGGCTGCGCCAGGGATTAATTTTCTACATCCCTTTATAGGTCTTTCAGCCAAAATTTAGCCAATCAAAATGCATCAGCCCATTACAATAGCGCAGGGCTTTCCAAACTGTCGCCTGAGGGCCCCAAGTATGTCGCGTGACAACCCGGAAGCGCTGATGAAAATGTGCTCGGTTCTGGCAGGGAGGCGAAAATCACGCATGCACGCTGCTGGGCCAACCCAGGTGGAAATTCTCTGCGCCGATCAGCTGTGCACCAGGAAGCCCAGCGTGCACGTGCAATTTTCGCCTCCCTGCCAGAATAGAGGGCATTTTCGGGGTCCCCGGAGCCTGCCCCTTAGAACGGGCAGATACCAGGGACCCCAAAAATACCCTCGGCTCTGGCAGGGAGGCGAAAAACCTCACCGTGCGCACACGCTGCCAGGCTTCCCAGTACACAGCTGATGGGCACGGAGAATTTCCACCCTGCCCCCCCGTGCAGATCAGCTGTGCGCCAGGAAGTTTGGTAGCGTGCGCACGCAGCGAGGCGTGAACCAAGGGCACTTTCGGGGTCCCCGGAGCCTGCCCCTTCAAAGGGGCAGCTGCTGCCGCCGCCGCCGCAACAACCCAGAAGCACCACCACCGGCACTTCCGTGTTTTTGTGGGCCAGCCATTGGTGTTTCGCCAACAGCAAAAGTTTGGAAAGCCCTGCAATAGCGTTTGCCAGTATGAACATCTGCCCTTTTCATTTCCTGTTCCTCCTGTCATGGGCATCTGTTTTTCACATCCTGTTGAGATCTTATCTCAAAATTATGGCAAACTTTACTTAAGCAGAAATCACTTTGTGCCTGAGGAAGAGGCGGACGTGGCCTTAGGAGGCCTTGTTTATTTTGTTTGTTTATTTAATACATGTGTATCCCGCCTTTCATTCAGGCGCTCAAGGCCGAGGACATAGCGCCTCTCCTGTTTTTGCCCCCAACAACAACCCTGTGAGGTGGGCTGGCCTGAGAGGAGGGATTGCCCCAAAGTCCCTGGGGGCTGATGAGGGATTTGAACCCAGGTTTCCCTCCACTGCTACCCCACACTGCCTTTCAAAAGCGTCTGGGCACAGTCAAATAGAGATTTTTGAGGGCCAATGATACTGTGGCAGTTAGTTTCCATGTCTAAAAATGAGGGTGTACTTTTACGTGAGAAATCTTTTCTCGATTAATTATATAACCTGCGTTTCCTGTAAGAGCTCAAGGCAGGGTGTATAAAATGAACCCCACTGTTTGACCTTGACAGCCACGTTCCCCTTGTTATTTTAGCAATAATAGGATACGTATATAGGAATGCTGGGCCTCTGAGCAAATGGGCACTTTACCTTTCCTAAACATTTATCTACAAGATATAAGTCTTCCTTTTCTATGTAATACACTCATTTGTTTATTCAGGAACCAGGTACTGACAGGACCCAGCATCACTAGTCCAACAGCAGAATCAGGCTCTGCGAAAGAGAAAAGGATGAAAAGCTGCCAGGTGGATGGACTTGGCTATGGTGGCAGTGGGGCACCGTTGGAAAACCTGAAGGACCCAGTTAGGAACAGATCGTCTTGGACAAAATCTCACTATGTGGTTGCTAAGAGTGGACCCTGATTTGAGGGTCAAAATTTGATTTAATCAAAATCAAATGTTAAAGCATCTGTTGATCTCTGTCCTGCATCCCAGCGCTTTGGTGACAAAGCTTTGGAAAACGGCCTCAAGTTTAGCCCTTAAAATGGGTGAAAGTTGGCTTTTCTTTACTTTTGAGGATGTCCTCAAAAACATCCTACCCCATGCTTCCAGCTTTGCAATCAAGAAGGTTTTGCAGCTAAACTCACCTTAGGCCATCACAGATTTTTTTCGCGCTGTATTCAGAGAGAACTCCAGCAAAGGAGATCGTTACCTTGTTGTGCTGGAGCTTGAGCACCTCAATGAAACCATGAGCTAAACCGTGAAGGGACACCCAAGACGGGAAGGTCGTGGCAGAGAGGTCAGACTAAAGAATACTGGGGTGGGTTGCCATTACCTTCCCCAGGGATCGTATTTAGTTAATTTCTACTCCTAAATAATTCCTTATTTCGCCCAGATCTTTAAGGTTAAATTATTGATTAAGCTGCTTCACAAGTGCTTTTATTTTGGCCTGATCTTTAGCTATGAGACACAAACCATCCACAAATGTTAACAGTATCATTTGTTCATTACCACATTTCTTTATATATAAGCACGGGTCAGCTAAGCTGCCCTTAAATCCCATGTTCTTTAATGCAGAATCCAAACACTGATTCCAGTTTCTGGCAGACGGCTTCAAACCATAAATTGTTTTATTCAATTTATACACTTTGCCTGCTTCTCTAGACTCATATCCTGGGGCTTCAATCATATAGAGTTCTTCCTTAAGATTGGCATTAAGATAGGCAGTTGTAATGTCAAAATGGTGTACTGCACATTCTCTTGCAGCAGCCAGAGTTAAAGCTAGTTTCGAAGTCTCACCCCTAAGAGTAGGTGCAAACACTTCGTCATAAGTGAGATTCTTTATCTGTGTAAACCCTTGTGCCACTAATCTTGCCTTATATCTTGTGTCTCCGTTAGCTAATGTTTTATTTTTATACACCCACTTACATCCCACAGCTCTCTGTCCTACTGGCAAATTAACAGAAGTGAGTACATCATGTGCATATATAGATTGCATTTCCTCATGCATCGCCTCCCTCCATTTCTCTTGCTCAGGTTTCGGCAGCTGCAACATCTCTTGATAATTTTGGGGTTCATAATGTATATAACATACTTTTACATCACCAGGTGTGTATCGTTGTGGCGGTATCCCCTTGTTAGCTCTCTCAGACCTGCGTAACATTATAGACTCATCTTTCACTGGAACCTCTGGGGTTAATTCTTCCTCTGCTTTGATTATATCTTGGGCAATTCGCTGCTGTGGCAACAGCTCAGCCCGACCTTGACTGGGAAGAAAAACTTCTGAGCTACCGTGTAACTTTTTCCAGTTATCATGCTCACAAAAAATAGTAGATCGTGAAATAATAATCCTTTTGTTTCCATCAGTAAACCTGTACCCTTTGGAACCTTGCTCATATCCTACAAATATGAGCTTGCGGGCTTTTGCCTGTCCCTTTCGCCTAATTGTTTTGGGAACATTAACCCATGGAGCACAACCAAACACCTTCAAATGAGCTAGGGATGGCTTCTTTCCATACAGGAGAAAATAGGCAGTTTCGTTAATTGCTGAACTCCACAGCCTGTTTACTAAATAATTGGCTGTTAAAATTGCTTCTCCCCAATAGCCATTAGTCAATCCTGAGTCAGATAAAAGAGAATCCTTCATTGTTTGCAAAACTCCATTCTGGCGTTCAGCGACGCCATTTTCATGTGGGGAATAAGGATTGGTCTTTCTGTGTCTAATGCCCCTCCTATTTAACCATTGCTGGAAATTCCCAGCCATGAATTCTGTCCCTCTGTCTGTCTGAAACTTGCATACTCTTGTGTTGTATCGTCTTTCTACGAAACTTACCCAGTTTTTAAATTTGTCAAATACATCATTATGTTTTAACAAATAAGAGAAACCAAATCTTGAGTAGTCATCAACTATGACTAATAGGAATCTGGATCCCCCTAATGTTGTAGTCATAGGACCGATTAGATCTGCGTGCACTAATTGAAAACACCTGTCAGATACTCTGTTGCTTTTCTTGCTCACAGGATACACTTTAGATTTAGATACTTTACAGGTAGAACAATCCAGAAAATTCTGGCACATTTTCATATTTACACCTGCTAACAACCCAGGCAATTTTTCCACCACTTTAACATTAGCATGACCCAGCCTTCTGTGCCATAAATGAACCCACTGGTCATGGTATGGCTTGTTACTCATTGCAGTATGTGCTGCAATGCCCAATATGGCTTCATCACATATAAATTGTCTTGTAACATGCCCTTACTACATATTTGATCATTTTTACTTATTTGACATTTCCCCCCTGCAAATATAATTTCATACCCCTTATGGTCTAAATTAGACACACTAAGTATATTATAGTCTAAGTCTGGGACACAGAGCATAACCAATTTTTCATTAAGACATGGCACAAAAACAGTCCCTTGCCCTATTACAGTGGCACAATTGCCATTCACCAGGCTTACACGATCCCAAGCAGCTGGTCCTAGGTCAGTAAACAGTTCTGGATTATTTGCAATGTGTTCACTCGCCGTGCTGTCCAGTAGCCATGTGTCCCTGGAAATCATCTCTGTCACCTTTACTACAGAAATCTGGGCATTGCTCCTCCGCTGAGCCAGTCTCTCTTTGCCTTTTGTCTTCTTCCTAACACCACAGTCACGTTGCAGGTGCAAACTGGATCCACATTTGTAACAGCGCTTCACTGCGTACACTCTCTCCTCCTCTGCTGAGTAGGCTCCTTGTGACATAGCCCCTTTCTGCCGTGGTACGCTGTTTCTCCCTTTGGCTCGGGCACACTCTTGTCGCCTCTGCTCCTCTTCAGAAGCCGTCCAGTTAAATAACTCACTGTCAGGTCCTTCTCTGGCATAGACCCAAGACTTGTGGCCAAAATGTCCCATGACTCATCTAAAGAACTCATCAATACATACACCTTGTGAGCTTCCGAAAAGTTCATGCCACGTTCTTCCAATTCAAGGAAGGTTTTCATCATAAACTGCAAGTGCTCAGACAACCTGTCTCCTTCACACAGCCTTGCCCGATATAATTTACGAGTCAGAGCAACTTTACTGCTGGCTGACTCTCTCACATATATCTCACGTGCATTCCAGCACTCCTGAGCCAAAACAAACCCACGCACATGAATCAGCTGGCTATCTTCTAGAGATAAAATGATGCTGGCCAGTGCTCATTCGTTCAGCCTCTGATCCTCTTCATCATTTAAATTTGCTGGGGGGCTACTCACAATGTGCCAGAGATCCTCTCTGTGTAACTATATCTCCATTTTCAGAGACCAGGAAAGATAATTAGTTTCATTTAGCCAGGTGAGAGGAAATCCTCCCCCGATTGTAGACTGCATACTGCTGTGCTCTCCATCCACAGCCCCTCCTGGGCACGACAGGGATCAGGGTTGTAACTACTCACACAGGACTGTTCCAAAGAACCTTTCACCGCTCCAAAACAGTCATCGGTACCACAGCTGGGCCCATAACCTGTCAAGATCAGCAGCTGTGTATCCGAGACCTTGAAGCGTTAGGTCCTTCTAGTCCTGATAGAAGAAAATGACTCAATCACAATAACAGGTGGTATGAGTCTATTTACAATACATACAGCAATATACAGCAGTCGTCAGTAGTCATAGTCCAGAGAGACAGTAACATTCTCAAATAGTAAGGCGAAGAGAAAGACATAAGTATAACTGTACATTTATACATCCATTGGCCAATTGGAATATACATTACATCATCTGATTGCATCAGCCATTACATGCAGGTTGCCTCATCCTTGTTGCATCAGCTTCTCTGCTGTCAGAATGACACAGCAGCTTTACTCTTTTTCTAATACATTACCTTTCTAGTTTATTCTGTTCTAGCTTGTAAATTCCTAGGTTTATTTATTTCCACACCTAAACAAACTTACATTAAGGAGTATCGCAGCCTGAAACCATTACGTTCCATGTGGATGGGCAAATGTTGAAATTCTGGCACCCCAGGAACACACCTGCAAGGACAGATGGTGTTGGAGGTGGTCCAGCAGGGATATGTGTGAGAATTTACTAGAGCAGAGCTTTCCAAACTGTATGTCATGACACAAAAGTGTGTCGCCACACAGTCTGATGTGTCGCCACACAACCTGGAAGCACTGATCATCATCAGCGCTTCTGGGTTTTCCCATGGCGACACGCCAACTGCAGTGCACAAAATCTGAAAGCGGCAGCAGCGCTTCCGGGTTTTTGCGCGCTGCCGCACTTCCGGATTTTCCCACGGCGACACACCAACGCCAGTTGGTCTGTCGCTGCGGGAAAAACTTTGGAAAGCCCTATACTAGAGATTATCTATCAAGCGAGGCCAAAGATAGGTGGCTCCCCTCCACACCTCTGAGAACAAAGAGAAGTATCTCAGGATGGGGCAGTCATAATGAAACCCAGGGCATTCCCCAGAAGAGGTCAGTCTTCTGCAAATGGGGAATCATCTGAAGGTAGTGCGTGGACTGAAGGAGGGGACTTCCTTCTGGGGACTTAAGCCTTCTAGCTAGAAGAGGGAGAGTTAAGGCTTTCTTGTTGTGTTACCTTCTAGTAAGTCCAACAACTAGACAGGAGAAGATACAGGGAATTAAGGATAACTAGAATCTGACTTCTGGTGGGAAAATGGCAAACTGAACAACCTTGCCCATGAGCTCCGTGGGCAGAGTTGGGATTGTGGCATTTTTTTCGGGCACAGGCAGGCATTTCCTGTAGCCCAAAGCGTTTTCCGGAGTAAGGAAATTGCTGGGAATTGAGCCATTTGTCCTCCAGACAGTGAGTTGTAGCCAGGAGAGCGTGGACAGCGTGTGCAATCGAACGGTAAGACTTCACCGGGAGGCTGGGATTTCATCTTTTTCCGAGCTGCATTGCAGCCTCTTAAAGGGGAAGTAAGTTCTGCCTTCCCATTTCTAAAGCACCCAATTTAGCTATTAGGTTTTGTACCCTAAGGTAAGCTTTTTACAGTAAGAAGTGAAATATCTTGGTGATTATCATTATTTCTGAATTATATTTTTAATGTTTAAAAAATGTTTTGGCTTGTTTTCCCATCTAAAGTCTTAACGAGTGTTGAAAAAACAATTCCCTTTTCGTTACTATTTCTTGTACTAAATTTGAAGGATGGATTGTTTTCTTACACGTTGGATTTGATGTCTTAAATCAGAGCTTTCCAAACTTTTCATTTTCGCAACTCACCAACGGTGGTGGCGCGGCCTGCGGTGTCCTGGTGTGTCGCACACAAACCCGGAAGTGCTGGTGGGAGGAACCGTAAGGAGCGGCATTACCGCCAATCAGCGCCACCACCGCTGATTGGTGGGGTGCCGCTCCTTACGGTTCCCCCATCAGCGCTTCCGGGTTTGCGTGCAACACAAAAGGACACCAGAGGCCGCGCCGCCACCGCCGCGTCACCGCCATTGGTGTGTCGCGAAAATGAAAAGTTTGGAAAGCTCTGATTTAAGACATCAAATCCAACATGTAAGAAAACAATCCATCCTTCAAATTTAGTACAAGAAATAGTAACAAAAAGGGAATTATGTTTTTTCAGCCCTCGTTAAGACTTTAGATGGGAAAACAAGCCAAAAGATTTTTAAAAAATTAAAAATATAATCCACAAATAACGATAATTATTAGTCGCGACACACACTTTGGAAAGCTATGTCTTAAATGTTTAAATGTTTTGCTTTCTGTTCACTTTCTCTGGGACTTGTTTGCTAGTATACTTACTTTTGTCAATTTCAGATGGAAGTTTTTTATTACGTCATTAACTTTTATTTCTGTGAGTTTTATCTTTGTGAGTTAACTGTTTAGGAGGTGCCTTGGTCTGCTGCCTGAAGTATGGAAGTTTTTAAATAAGATTCCTTAGAATTCCATTGTGACTTTTAAAGAAATCCTTTCAGAGTTTTGTCAAGCTGTTTTTCAGAGTGCTCGGGACATTGGAGAAGAGATCGTTGCTAAAATGTGTCATCTAGCTGGAAATGCTATGATGGAAGATTAAGAATTTGGTAAAGATGGGGACTTTGTTGCTGTTACTGAGATTGAAGTAATGCCATCTGAAGATTGTGGTTTGGTGTTGAAGGGGTTAAAACGACAGTCTGAGTTTATTTATTTATTAATTATTTAAATTTATATGACCGCCCAACTCCCCCAACGGGAGTTTAAAACTGCACAAGGAGTTGCCATGCTGGGGAAATGTTATGACTATCAGAATCGGTGTTATGGGAAAGAAGAGAATACGATGTGTGGGAGTTTTTTTTCTGCTGAGAAGTCAGTATCTCTGGGGGCAGCTGAGCTGTGGAATTTTTATATTTAAAAAATGCCTTATGTGTAATGGGGAAATATGTAAATGCTCTGGTATATTTTGAAGAGCAGTAAAAAATTAAGAATATGTAACTGGACTGATAATGAAGCTATCATGATGTCATTTTTTTAATGATTTGGATTAAGATTTACAGGATTTTTGATTTGTAAGATTTAAAAGTTATGGATAAGATATAATATTTTATATTGTTCAGGTTTAATTGGGTTAAGATTGTTGTAATTTTATTATAAAGGCAGACAATTTATTTGTTTTTATAATTTGATGTTTATTATAGCAGACAAACATACAGAATAGTGGTAGGAAGGAAATAATTAAATGGATGGTATTTTATGGAGGGAAGCTGAATTAGAAATATATATATATATATAAATCAAATTTATCACCGCCCATCTCTACCACGGTAGACTCTGGGCGGTTTACAACAAATGTTAAAATTAAAGTTAAAAATCAATGATCATTAAAATATAATAAACAATACAATAAATAAGTGTATAAAAATCCAGAGGATGGTAGAATCTTAAAAGGAGGTCATTATTAAACTAACCTAACCACCCCCAGGAGGAACTATCTCTACCTTTGTCCCACGCCAGGCGGCAGAAACAGGTTTTTAGGGACTTCCTAAAGGCCAAGAGGGAGGACGCCTGCCTCACCTCTGGGGGCAAGATGTTCCACAGGGCAGGCGCTATCGCAGACAAGGAAATATATATTCTTTTTTATATAAGGGGAAGGAGCAATTGTATTAGTGGTTTGTATATGTTTTAACGGAAGGATTTATAGAAATGATGTGATCTCGGTTTGATATAGAGAAAGGGTTTGATTATGGTAACTGTTGTATATTCTTGCTGTTGAAAGTTGGAAGTCACCTTTGTATGTAATCTTTTAAAATTCTTTTTTCTTGTGTTTCACACTTTTTACTTTCTTTCTTTCTTTCTTTCTTTCTTTCTTTCTTTCTTTCTTTCTTTCTTTCTTGTTTGTAGTTTATTGTTTTATGTAGATTTAATCTTTTTTTCAAATATAATAAAAAAAACTTTACCACACAAACAAAAAAAAGAATAACTAGAATCTCTCTGGAAAACCTGCAGCCACTTAGATGGATCTTCCCTTACCTAGGGAGGCATCTGTCAGAGTTCTCATATGAACTTGGCAAATTATTTCTGTATGGAGAACAGCGTTCTCATGATGACGTGAACGCCAAGTGGCTAGATAACAAGCTGTCCCATAACACTGAACGGTTTTGTTTACATCTTCATAAGATATGAAGCTAGAAGGTACCATGTTATGGCTAGCAATGGAAATCTTCCCATGAGAACAAATATCTCCTTACTTCCTTCTGTGAGAAGTCATGCTCTGTTTAGAGCAAGGAGGGAGGAACTCACGTGCTTGCTGAGATGCAAGCCACTGCCACCCAATGCTATGTACGATAATACACCATGAGGCCTGGTGTGTGTCACACCTACTTTCAGCCTATCAGAATGCTGGAAGAACTGCATATCTAACCATGCAAAATGGTGTTCTATGCTTCTTCTGGACTTCGAGACTTCTGTCTGGTCTTTTTACCCATGTTTGTGTGTGTATCCTACTTCTGAGGGCTGAACAGAGCAATTATGCCTGCCTTTGTGTGTAGGCCGTGGCGTGAACTCTGGCCCTGGAATTTATACAGGTATCTCTGCTTATAAGTTTGTTTTTGTTTTTCCTCATTGCAATAATGTACTATATCTGCATTTATTGCAGATAAACAATACCAGTAAACTACCAGTAAACACTGTTAGCCCTAAAAAGCTGCATTCTTGTCTGTTTATTCTCATGCCTTGATTTTTCCCTTTAAGCCAGCATACATCCCATCAGGTTATGGGTTGCCCAGAGAGAAATTTGCGTTTTCTTTGCTGCGTTGTTACCTGGCTGTAAAAGGGAATTTGTTTTTAAAGGCTGATTTCAGAGTAAACATGTTTTCTTTGAGTGGTCAGCAATGGCTGAACAGTGTCTGGTCAGTCTGCCATTTGAGGCTTTAGATGGCACAAACTATCTGACCTGGTGTATGGAGATGAAATCATTCTTTTTGTAAGAAGATTTGTGGCAGTATGTGGCAACTCCACCTCCAGAGGATCCCTCCGAAGAAGTGCAAGCGTGTTTGGACCGTGCTTATGGCATTTTTGCTTTTGGGACTCAAATCCTCTGAATGGACTTATATCAGCTACAAGGACTGCGTAATGAGTGCTGAGAAGCTGTTGGAGCCTTTAAGACAAAGTAGAACTCTGTTGCCCTTGGTGGTCTGTCAAGACAGCTTTACAGTTTGAAGCTGCAACCAGGCTGAGACTGTGATGACCCGCCTTGGTGAGTTCAAGACTTTGTTTGCTGCATTTGGAGAAGGCGGCATGTTTTTCTGGGGCTATGAAAAAGTGTGCGTGATTGCAGGTCTGATCTACTGGTCTGATCTACTGGTCGAGAAAGCAACGACGCTATCTCCCTGCAACCTTGTTGTGGATTATGTTACAAGCCACCTCCAGAAGCCATCTGTTCCTGTTGTTCCTGAGATTTGCAAACAGAGCGTTCCAGCTGAAGTGAAACCTGGAATGGAATTTACATTTGCCGTAGTTTGCTGTGATTCTACAAGGCTATTCCCTGCTATCGTCCAGCGGCTGGTGCCTGTGCACAAGAGGCCTGATTTACGAAGGGAGGGGAAGCCAGATGCCAGGAGTCAGCTGAACAACGAATCCACGTTTTCTGCTCTGCCGACTGCTATTGTGTAAGCATTTTCAGAGACTCTGTTGTTGAATTCGGCTTGAAGCCTTGAGTTCAGCAAGTAATTTTAGCTGATAATTCTGTGATAAGTGTGTGAAATGTGTATGTGTTCCTACACTTGTTTTTTCTCTCCTCAGTGCTCCAGCCCTGGTCAAGTCTGAGTGTACTTGTTGTGTTCAAAAATGCTGGCTGTTTCATTGCGATATGAAACTGCATGTGTTGAAACTGAGTGTGTTAGAGAAAAACCTGTAAGATCAAGTGTGTGAGATGCTTCCTAGGAAGGAGATTGTGTGGACAGGACATTGTGTGTTTAATGTTTCCTCACATCATAGATGCATCCATAAAGTTTTCACAAAGTACTGGGGTATCCCGGGATGGGAGAGTGTGTCTCAGATAGCCAAATGCATTCTGAGTTAGAACCCAGGAAATGTGCAAAAGTTCCTTGATTGTGTTGTGTGTAAACTGTGTGTAAACAATCTAAAATCAGGACTGTATCTGTTGCTAGGCAAAGTGACAGAGTGTTAACTAGACCATTTCAGTTGGTTCACAGAGATCTAGTTAGCCCCCATGTCCCAATGGGGTGGGGTGGGGTGGGGTGCGAGTTTCATGTTCCTTCTGGTTGATGATCATACCTACTTTGTGTTTTTGCTACTTGTTGAAGTCTAAAGCGAAGGTTTGTGCTCGCTTTGAAGTGTATGTAGCAAGAATAGGATGAAAATATGGTTATCTAATAGGTCAGTTCCAGTCTGATTGTAGTGGAGAGTTCCCGAGTCATGTGTTCTAGAATTGGCTTTGTAGGAAAGTATTCTCCCAAAGACTTGCCAATGTTGGAATTCTAGCTGAGTGTTGGTGTTGTGAATACCATTAAAAATAGCCTGATGTTAGTTGCTCAGGTGCCATCCCATGTCTGGGGAGAGGCTGCCTTGACTGCAGTGTGTGTTTTCTAACTAACCAGGTAATAGAATTCAACTGTAAAAAGAAGTTTATGTTTCTTTGGTATGGCAAGCGCCCTTCACTGAAGTACCGGCATGTCTGTGAAACATTTGCATGTGTTCACAACCCCAGGTCACAGAGAAGGAAGAACCAAGGAAGCAGAGTGCTTCAGGTTGTTGGTTGTTAATTAAAATCCAAGGCTTATCGTTGTTTCATTAAGCCATGGTCAAATCCAAATCTCCAGAAGTGCTTTATGTTTAAGCAGCCTACTGGTTGGGAAAGGTTGTATGCTAAGGTTGCAGAAGTGTTGCTGCATTGCTAGTGTAAACCCACTGTCCATGGTTCAGTAGATGGGCAAAAACCAGTTCAGGTTTCTTCTGTTCCCCAGTCTCCGAGTGTGAAAAGGGCCCCTCAGGTGAAGGAAGTGGAAATTTCACCTGGGCAGTGTAGGGCCTGGAGAGGGAGTCAGGTAGTGAAAAGAGACGGTGATGAGGATGTACAGTGGTCATTCCTCATGGGTCTTCTTATTCCAGGGTGTGAGGCCTGACAGATTTGAGATTTAGCAGGTGACAGCGTGTCAAGTTGCCTGAAAAAACCCAGTCTTTGCTAGACGTGTCACTCCTGCCTTTTGAGAGGCAAGAACATTGGAACACAGCTGTGGATAGTCTGTTTGAGTTTTGGTGAAGTGTTAAAAGTAACCAACCTGTCCTTTGTTTTAGTAAGCTGTAGGTTCCAGATGAGTGTTCAGAAAGACATTTCTTCCTGATAATACTCTGCAATGTAAAGCCAGCTTTGTTGCCCAGGGATTTGTTGCACAAAAGGAGTTTGTGAACTGTGAATCTAGTGTATGCACCCACAGCTAGGCCAGAATATTTACGTGTGGTACGTTTTCTGGTTGCGTAGCGTGAAACAGGTGTCCATTTACATATTGTGATGTTGACACCACCTCATCCCCTTAACTTCAAACCGTCCCACTCGATTATGTAGAGAGGGCATGCTCCGGACCCCGTCGGTAAGGGAGTTTCGTTTGGCGGGGTCCAGAAGGTGGGCCTTCTCGGCAGTGGCGCCTGCCCTTTGGAACAACCTGTCCCCGGAGGTGAGGCAGGCCCCATCGCTCCTGTCCTTCCGGAAGAACCTAAAGACCTGGTTTTGCCGCCTCGTGTGGGATGGGAACAGGAATAGTTCTTCGTGGGGATGGCTGGTGCCATAGAGCCCTTTTAAAGATCGTGGTCTGCCTTCTTGGATTCTCTACTTCAGGGGTCGGCAAACTTTTTATGCCGGGAGCCATTTTGGCATGCTCGTGCACATTTTGAAATGCTCGAGAGCCAGGGGGCGGGCTTTGCAGGCGGGGGCCAATCGCGTGGAAGGGGGCGGGGTTTGCGGGCAGGGGCCAATCGCGTGGAAGGGGGCGGGGTTTGCGGGCAGGAGCCAATCGCGCGGAAGGGAGTGCGGTTGGCACTGGGCTGTGAAGCTGGACGAGCCGCCGGACCTGGAGCGCTTCCGTGCGCAGCTGAGCGAGGCCCTGCGCCGGTCTTTTTGGAGCGCATTTCCACAGCCCAGCGCTCAGCTGCGCGCGGAAGCGCTCCAAAAAGACCGGCGCGGGGCCTCGCTCAGCTGCGGAGGAGAAGGAGGAGGAGAAACGCTCATTCCCCCCTTCACTTCCAGGGATCCGGGATAGCGCCCTCAGCAGCAGCAGCAGGGGGACCCACACAGAGTCCATGGAGGCTGCCCCACAAGCGCCCCCAAAGAGAGGAGAAAGACGCGGATGCTTCCAGCCCCAGAGGCGGAATCGGTGGGTCTGGATTGGGGGCAGGAAGCGTTTTTCTCTCAAGTGTCAGCGTTGGGAGTTCCCAGAAAAGCAGATGCACCAATGGGAATTCTCCGTTCTGTAGCGTCATCAGTGTCCGGGCAGAGTGGAAATGCGCTCCAAAAAGACCGGCGTGGGGCCTCGCTCAGCTGCGC
The DNA here is from genome assembly GCA_023362775.1 of Charina bottae. Lineage (NCBI taxonomy): Eukaryota > Metazoa > Chordata > Lepidosauria > Squamata > Charinaidae > Charina > Charina bottae. Next base: position 3,160,778 of record JALMGJ010000002.1, on the reverse strand, counting down.
ATGGAAGCGCTCCAGTTCCGGCGGCTCGTCCAGCTTCACAGCCCAGTGCAGTTGAGCAAGGCCCCGCGCCGGTCTTTTTGGAGCGCTTCCGCGCGCAGCTGAGCGAGGCCCCGCGCCGGTCTTTTTTTCGCGCCTCTGGGTAGCAGGGCCAATCGGGCTTCACCTTGTTCAGCCCGCCTCTCTGCTCCCCTTTGGCGCGCGCTGATTGGTGGAGGCGTCCTTCCTTCTGAGCCTCCACCAATCAGCGTCTGTTTCTTCCCCAGGGTTTGCTCTGCTTCCGGAGACCGGCTTTCCGGATGTCGGGCGGCAGACAGAGAGAGAGAGAGCCAGAGCCGAGGGGCCAAAGAGCCAGATATGGCTCGCGAGCCGCCATTTCCGACCCTTGCTCTACTTAATTTATAATAATAATTAATTGTATATTGTATTTTTATGTGTTTTTGCAACGGAATTTTAATCTTTATGTTTGTAAACCGCCCAGAGTCCCCTCGTGGGAGATGGCGCGGTGATAGAAGTCGAAACATAAATAAATAAATAAATAAATAAATATTTGAAGATAGATCTCCCTGAAACAGTGTGTGTAAGGCAAACTTTTGGCTATACATGTGTGGTAACTCCCAGACAGTCCATTGACTTAACAGGGTGCTTTATGGATTTAAAGCAGGCCAGTCATTGATGGCATCAGTGTAAAGATGCAAATGCTGACAAAAACTGGGATGTGTAGAACAGTCACGTGCTGTTTTCTGTGTGTACATAAGAGAGTGTAGAAGTGTGTCGGACTTCCTACTTATGTAGTTGGTTTTTTGCTTAGAAACTGAATATTTGCCACCTTGTATAAGAATTTGTCAGTCAGCTGAGGTAGAAATGTCCAGCTGAGGAAGTTAGGCACAAATTCAAGCATTTATCTTGGTGTTGATGTTGATTTTCTAGAGCCCAGAACAGAGACTATGGTTCTTGGTTTCCTACAGAGTGTCATGTGTAAGGAATCTTGTCCTTAATCTGTTGTAAAGGAAGGCTTATCCTTATTTTGTTGTATATCACTCTGCAGAACGCAGTGGACATGCCCTGAATTAGTTTTGCCCAGGTAGGGTACCAAGCTTGCAAAATGGTGTAGCCCTCTATGCGAGCTTGCAAAGGGTTGAAAACAGTCCTGTGTTTTTCTGAAAATCAAAACAGCCTTTGCTTCAAACAGAGCAGCTAGCAGGTTGGAATTCCTGCTTACCAGCTATGTTTTTTTGCAAAGGAGGGGACAGTTTGAGGGCAATGTTTTCTGTTTCTATTTGACTGTTTTATATTACTGCATAAGTTGTATTTGATGTATCTGTATGTATCTGAATAAAACATTGCATAAAGTGTCTATTGTGCATTATACATATGTGTAACAAGTGTTTTTAAACCATTTTTACACGTATCTCTGCGTATAAGTTTGTTTTTGTTTTTCCTCATTGCAATAATGTACTATATCTGCATTTATTACCTTATGCTACCAGTAAACACTGTTAGCCCTAAAAAGCTGCATTCTTGTCTGTTTATTCTCATGCCTTGATTTTTCCCTTTAAGGCAGCATACATCCCATCAGCATCCTGATGCTGACCTTCCTCCTTGGAAATCCCAGCGAAACACGGCTCCTGAGAGGGATTTGGTGGATCCACCCTTTCCTCAGGACAATTAGTGCCCACCTCCAGGAATGGCCACAGAACCTGAAATATAGGCAAAGAAGAGGAGTTAAGAGAACAGGACATGAGAGGAACTGGATTTTCATATTCTGCCCAAAACTTCACAAGCCCTCTATGTCCATCAGTGGGGATGGAAGAGGACGATAGGACACTTGCTCCAATAATATCCCCTGGAAGAACACAGGAACAATTTCTGTAATGTTGTTCTCTAAACATCTTGTTGAATTATTATTAATTCCAGGAACTCTGTTAGGGAGAGATGTAAGAATTCAAGCACATTAAGATCCCTCTGTATTTCCCAAGATGAGCGTCTCTCACCTGGCGTCCTTCCCGCTCCTCCTCCTCTGCCCAGCTCAGGAGGAAGCCTTCGGCCAGGGCCACCGCCTGGGAGCTGGTCTCCGCTCGGCACTCCCGCACCCAGTGCTGCATCTCCGTGGGCAGGACAGCCAGAAACTGCTCCAAGATCACCCGGTCTAACATCTGAGCCTTGGAGTGTTTCTCTGGCTGCAACCACCCCCAGCAGAGGCGGTGAAGGCGTCTGCATAGCTCTCGCGGCCCCTCGGCCTCCTGAAAGGGACTATTCCTGAAGTGCCAATGCTGGATCTCGGAACGGAGGGCTTCCTCCTCCAGGATCCTCTGCCCACTTCCTGCCCAGACCTCCCCACGGCTCCCAGGCTGAGCAGCAGCAACAGGGCCTGTTCCCACTCCCTGGTGCGCTGGCTGGGTTGCATCCATTTTCCCTCCGTTCCCTGACACAGATCCACGAGGGGCCTGCAGGTCTCCTGGGTCTCCAAAGGTCTTTTCAGTCCAAGGAACTGAATGAATTGCAGAGAGGGGCCGGGAGACATTTTTCAAGGCCATTAAGCTCTCCAGTGGCCTCCAGCTTTTACATCTGAGGTGGAAAAGAAAGCAAACGTCAGGAATTACAGACTGTTCTCATTTAGAAACTGATTGTTCAATCAATATCTCGGCCATGTAATAACTGGGGAGGGGGGGTAAATCAAGAGATGTTTCTGGTTCAGTGCAACATCTGTCCCTCCCTCCCCCCCACCCGTGGGAGACCAGCCCTCATTTTGGGGAGGGTCTTCTGCGGAGGTGCAACTCAGCTCAATTACACAGGCTGTTCTCATTTAGAAACTGTGACTGTTTAATCAAAATCAGGGCCCAGCAAGAGTTTAGAAGGGGATCAAGCAATGTTTCAGGCTCAGTGCAAAGTCTGTCTCTCCTACCCTGCCTCCCATCCAAATCTCATCTCCACTGGCAGTGGAAAAACTCCTGGGGGTCTTTCCAGCCCCACCAAGGACATTTGAGGCACAGAATTGGATCTTTCCCCAAACCATCCAAAAGCTTGAAACGGCAACGTTTGCAGAGGGTGGACTGCCAGGGAGGGAATCCCCTTTCCCAGATTGTTTTTTCCTAGAAATGTTGGGAAGCAAACCTGGTTTATGCATGTAAGGTACCTGGCTTACACTTTTTACCCAAGTTTCTGAGATTGCTAAAAAGATACTTGAGTCGAGGCTTGGAAGTTAAAGTAACAGCGTTTATTTGGCCAAGCAAAGCTGGGTGGAATCCCTACGGACACTGTGGCAATGAGCGTCTTGGCAGAGATCCACACCCCCACATGAGGCGTACCAAGTTTTTATACACTTCATATCAGGAACAAGGTAATAAGAAAACAAAGGACCATACATTGCTCATCTGCTTATTGCTTCTTTTCCTGTGTGCGGTTACATTTTACTGCTAAATGGTGTGACATTCCTCACTGCATGGTTATCTTTGTTTACTTAAATGGTGTCACATACATTGCTCATTACATAGTTATCTCTGGTTCATTAAATGGTGTCACATTGCTCATTACATAGTTATCTCTGGTTCCTGTATACGTGCTGTTACATCCCTTGCTAAATGAGAGTTCCTAGCGTAAACATGTTACAGAAGCACAAATGGCTCAGGTTATGCTAGTCCCTTCACCATCTTAAACTGTACTTGTCACTGCCACAAACGTTCCTAATATATTCTCTCATAAAATCTGAGTGCTCCTGTTTTTTTTTTCATGTATCTCTTAGGGCCTGCAGCAGCTTAATAGGAAGGGACGCGGTGGCTCAGCAGGTTAAACTGCTGAGCTGTAGGCTGCCGATCAGGTCGGCAGTTCGAACCCCGCGCAACGAGGTGAGCTCTTGTTGCTAGTCCCAGCTCCCGTCAACCCAACAGTTCGAAAGCTTAGCAAGTAGATAAATGGGTACCACTTTAAGTGGGCTAATTTGCTGGCGTCCTGTCGGGAAGTCGGTTTCACTGGAGGAGAGGATCGGACGAAGATCAAATAGCAGCGGTGACGACGGACCCGGATGCAACATCTAAAGGACGTCAGCAGCCGGCTCAAGGAATGCTGGGAATTGTAGTCCGGAAGTCTTAGAAGAGTCGGTTCCCTTACCCCCTCCCCTCACGCGCGGTTAAATGATGAATTGTATAATTAATTTGTATATATGGATGTAAGCCGCCTAGAGTCCTCCATTAGGGAGGGGATAGGCGGGGTATAAATATCACAATAAATAAATAAAAGTTCAGCTGATAGCCAGAACTGTGTAGTTAGCCTTTCTCAAACTAACATTTTCTCTCCTCCCTCATTGCTAATACTGAGACATGTTTGACTAAAAAGAATCAGCCCAGAAATTAAATACTCAACTTTTCAGCTGGAAGTCCAATGGGAGACGAGACATTTCTCTCCTATGTGTAAACCTACATGATTTATAAGGCTAGACCTAGTACTGAAACTTTCCCCAAAATATGGACAATCATACGGTTTCTCTCGTGTGAGTCCTCTGGTGTATCACTAGGTGGGAATTCTGACTGAAAGTTTTCCCACAATCTTGACACTCATATGGTTTCTCTCCTGTGAGTCCTCTGGTGTCTCACCAGGCTGGAATTGTGACTGAAACCTTTCCCACAAGCCGGACACTCATATGGTTTCTCTCCTGTGTGAGTCCTCTGGTGGCTCACCAGGCTGGAATTCTGACTGAAAGATTTCCCACAATCCGGACACTCATACGGTTTCTCTCCTGTGTGAATGCTCTGGTGTTTCACCAGGCTGGAATCGTGACTGAAACTTCTCCCACAATCCGGACACTCATATGGTTTCTCTCCTGTGTGAGTCCTCTGGTGTATTACCAGGTGGGAATTCTGACTGAAACTTTTCCCACAATCCGGACACTCATACGGTTTCTCTCCTGTATGAGTCTTCTGGTGTTTCACCAGGTTAGAATTCTGACTGAAACTTTTCGCGCAATCCGGACACTCATACGGTTTCTCACCTGTGTGAGTCCTCTGGTGGCTCACCAGGTGGGACTTCAAACTGAAACATTTCCCACAATCCGGACACTCATACGGTTTCTCTCCTCTCTGTGTCCTCTGGTGTAATACCAGGTGGGACTTCAAACTGAAACTTTTCCCACAATCCGGACACTCATACGGTTTCTCTCCTGTGTGAGTCCTCTGGTGTCTCACCAGGCTGGAATTCTGACTGAAACCTTTCCCGCAATCTGGACACTCATACGGTTTCTCTCCTGTGTGAGTCTTCTGGTGTTTCACCAGGTTAGAATTCTGACTGAAACTTTTCCCACAATCCGGACACTCATACGGTTTCTCTCCTGTGTGAGTACTCTGGTGTCTCACCAGGCTAGAATTATGACTGAAACCTTTCCCGCAATCCGGACACTCATACGGTTTCTCTCCTGTGTGAGTGCTCTGGTGTTTCACCAGGGTGGAATTCTGACGGAAACTTTTCCCACAATCCGGACACTCATACGGTTTCTCTCCTGTGTGAGTGCTCTGGTGTCTCACCAGGCTAGAATTATGACTGAAACCTTTCCCGCAATCTGGACACTCATACAGTTTCTCTCCTGTGTGAGTCCTCTGGTGACTCACCAGGCTGGAATTCTGACTGAAACTTTTCGCGCAATCCAGACACTCATACGGATTCTCTCCTGTGTGAGTACTCTGGTGTAACATCAGGCTGGACTTCACACTGAACCTTTTCCTACAATCTGGACACTCATATGATTTCTCTCCTGTGTGAGTCCTCTGGTGTATCAACAGGTGGGACTTCAAACTGAAACTTTTCCCACAATCTGGACACTAGTACGGTTTCTCTGCAGTGTGAGTCCTCTTGTGCTTCACCAGGCTGGAATTGTGACTGGAACTTTCTCCACAATCCGGACACTCATATTTTCTCCCTGGTGTGAGTCCTCTTGTGATTCACCAGGGTGGCATTCTTGCTAAAGCTTTTGCCACATCAAGAACACTGGTAGAGCTGGTCCTCTCGTGCATAATCAGCTGTGATCTGCCACCTGCTGGGGAAGAAGAGTTTTGGGGTTCTCTGAAGAAAGTGGAAAAGATTTGATTGCTGCCTTGATTTGCTTTCCTTTTTAATGCTGTTTGTGATTCTCGGTTGTCAAGCAGGCTCTTATAGGCATCCATTTCATCTATAAGATTCACATAAAAGTGTTATTTTAATTATTATCTATAAAATGGCTGCACAACACATGCAAACAACAACAAAAAAGCATTCATTACAATGAAGAAGGAAAAGTGCCTAAAGGGTAGATTAACCTCTAACATTCATTATGATTCATTTGACACATAGAAGACGAGCAAGATCCAAGTTCAAATCCTGGAATTCACTTCTTGGCTTGGGTCAATCACAGATTATTAGCACTGCAAAGGGTTATCATCAAGGATATCTGGAAATGCTGGGGATACGTTCTACACATACACATAGAGGCACTCAGAGAGAAATACCGATACACACACCTACAAATGTATTTATGCAGAAAATCCATGTGTATTTCAGCCTGCAAAATGTCCCAGAAGTGTGTATGGTCAAACTTTAGGGGCTACTTTTAGAGGGCTGCGGAGCTTTAACAGATGAAATGGTGCCCAAAGCCTCTGCAAGATTTAAAGCACCAGTTTTGTCCATTCAACTCCTCAGCTCCAAATAAGAAAAGAGCAGAAAATACTGTCCACAACCACTCTGGGGACATCACCATACATTACAGGTAGTCCTCCTTTCTGACTGCAGTTGGGACCAGCAACTCTGTCACTAAGCAGCTCGGCCATTAAGTCACTCTCTGAGTGAGATGGCTGGGGAATAAATTGGATTTATAAATAAAATAATTAAGATGACATCACGTGAATGCACTGACTTACAACATCAGTTCTGGCTGCGGTCGTTAAGCGAATCACTGTGTGTCATTAAGCACAATGTCAAACAACCATCTCCAGCAAAGGAGATTGTTACCTTGTTGTGGTGCTGGAGCTTGAGCACCTCAATGACACCATGAGCTAAACCGTGAAGGGACACCCAAGACAGGAAGGTCGTGGCAGAGAGGTCAGACTAAATACGATCCCTGGGGAAGGTAATGGCAACCCACCCCAGTATTCTTGCCATGAAAACTAAATGGATCAGTACAACCAAAGATATGTCGGTATACCATTGGAAGATGGGACTCCCAGGTCGGAAGATGGTCAAAATGCTACTGGGGAGGAACAGAGGATACGTTCAACTAGCCCCAGATGTGATGACGCAGCTAGCTCAAAGCCGAAAGGACGGCTAGCGGCCGACGGTGCTGGTGGTGAACGACGAATCCGATGTTCTAAAGATCAACACACCATAGGAACCTGGAATGTAAGATCTATGAGCCAGGGCAAATTGGATGTGGTTATTGGTGAGATGTCAAGATTAAATATAGACATTTTAGGTGTCAGTGAACTGAAATGGACTGGGATGGGCCACTTCACATCAGATGACCACCAGATCTACTACTGTGGACAAGAGGACCACAGAAGAAATGGAGTAGCCTTCATAATTAATAATAAAGTGGCTAAAGCAGTGCTTGGATACAATCCAAAAAACGATAGAATGATCTCAATTCGAATTCAGGGTAAACCATTTAACATCACAGTGATCCAAATATACGCCCCAACCACAGATGCTGAAGAAGCAGAAGTAGATCAGTTCTATGAGGATCTGCAGCACCTACTAGATAATACACCAAAAAGAGATGTTATTTTCATTACAGGAGACTGGAATGCTAAGGTGGGTAGTCAGACGACACCTGGAATTACAGGCAAGCATGGTCTGGGAGAACAAAATGAAGCAGGACATAGGCTGATAGAATTTTGCCAAGACAACTCACTGTGCATAACAAACACTCTCTTCCAGCAACCTAAAAGACGACTTTATACATGGACTTCACCAGATGGTCGACACCGAAATCAGATTGACTACATCCTTTGCAGCCAAAGGTGGCGGACATCTATACAGTCGGTAAAAACAAGACCTGGAGCTGACTGTAGTTCAGATCACAAACTTCTTATTGCAAAATTTAGAATCAGACTAAAGAGAATAGGGAAGACCCACAGATCAGTTAGATATGAGCTCACTAATATTCCTAAGGAATATGCAGTGGAGGTGAAGAATAGATTTAAGGGACTAGATTTAGTAGATAGGGTCCCAGAAGAACTATGGACAGAAGTTCGCAACATTGTTCAGGAGGCGGCAACAAAAAACGTCCCAAAGAAAAAGAAAACCAAGAAGGCAAGATGGCTGTCTGCTGAAACACTGGAAGTAGCCCAAGAAAGAAGGAAAGCAAAAGGCAACAGTGATAGGGAGAGATATGCCCAATTAAATGCAAAATTCCAGAGGTTAGCCAGAAGAGATAAGGAATTATTTTTAAACAAGCAATGTGCGGAAGTGGAAGAAGACAATAGAATAGGAAGGACAAGAGACCTCTTCCAGAAAATTAGAAACATCGGAGGTAAATTCCAGGCAAAAATGGGTATGATCAAAAACAAAGATGGCAAGGACCTAACAGAAGCAGAAGAGATCAAGAAAAGGTGGCAAGAATATACGGAAGATCTGTATAGGAAGGATAATAATATTGGAGATAGCTTTGACGGTGTGGTCAGTGAGTTAGAGCCAGACATCCTGAAGAGTGAGGTTGAATGGGCCTTAAGAAGCATTGCTAATAACAAGGCAGCAGGAGACGACGGTATCCCAGCTGAACTGTTTAAAATCTTGCAAGATGATGCTGTCAAGGTGATGCATGCCATATGCCAGCAAATTTGGAAAACACAAGAATGGCCATCAGATTGGAAAAAATCAACTTATATCCCCATACCAAAAAAGGGAAGCACTAAAGAATGTTCAAACTATCGAACAGTGGCACTTATTTCACATGCCAGTAAGGTAATGCTCAAGATCTTGCAAGGTAGACTCCAGCAATTCATGGAGCGAGAATTGCCAGATGTACAAGCTGGGTTTAGAAAAGGCAGAGGAACTAGAGACCAAATTGCCAATATCCGCTGGATAATGGAGAAAGCCAGGGAATTTCAGAAAAACATCTATTTCTGTTTTATTGACTATTCTAAAGCCTTTGACTGTGTGGATCATAACAAATTGTGGCAAGTTCTTGGTGGTATGGGGATACCAAGTCATCTTGTCTGCCTCCTGAGGAATCTGTATAACGACCAAGTAGCAACGGTAAGAACAGAGCACGGAACAACGGACTGGTTTAAGATTGGGAAAGGAGTACGGCAGGGTTGTATACTCTCACCCTACCTATTCAACCTGTACGCAGAACACATCATGCGACATGCTGGGCTTGAGGAATCCAAGGCTGGAGTTAAAATCGCTGGAAGAAACATTAACAATCTCAGATATGCAGATGATACCACTTTGATGGCTGAAAGCGAGGAGGAGTTGAGGAGCCTTATGACGAAGGTGAAAGAAGAAAGTGCAAAAGCTGGGTTGCAGTTAAACCTCAAAAAAACCAAGATTATGGCAACAAGCTTGATTGATGACTGGCAAATAGAGGGAGAAAAAGTGGAGGCAGTGACAGACTTTGTATTTCTAGGCGCAAAGATTACTGCAGACGCTGACTGCAGCCAGGAAATCAGAAGACGTCTACTTCTTGGGAGGAGAGCAATGGCAAATCTTGATAAAATAGTTAAGAGCAGAGACATCACACTGACAACAAAGGTCCGCATAGTTAAAGCAATGGTATTCCCTGTAGTAACCTATGGCTGCGAGAGCTGGACCATAAGGAAGGCTGAACGAAGGAAGATAGATGCTTTTGAACTGTGGTGTTGGAGGAAAATTCTGAGAGTGCCTTGGACTGCAAGAAGATCAAACCAGTCCATACTCCAGGAAATCAAGCCAGACTGCTCACTTGAGGGAATGATATTAAAGGCAAAACTGAAGTACTTTGGCCACATAATGAGAAGACAGGATACCCTGGAGAAGAAGATGATGCTAGGGAAAGTGGAAAGCAAAAGGAAGAGGGGCCGACCAAGGGCAAGATGGATGGATGGTATTCTGGAGGTGACGGACTCAACCATTGGGGAGCTGGGGATGGTGACGGCCGACAGAAAGCTCTGGCGTGGACTGGTCCATGAAGTCACGAAGAGTCGGAAACGACTGAACGAATAAACAACAAACAAACAACCATGATATATGAATGGAAGACCAATAGGAAATCCAGGGTTGGCTAGTGTTAGGGTTAGGGTTGGCTAGACTTGGCAGTGAATAAAAACATCAACTTTTTATACACTTCATATCAGGAACAAGGTAATAAGAAAACAAAGGACCATACATTGCTCATCTGCCTATCTCTTCTTTTTCTTTGTGCTGTTACATTTACTGCTAAATGGTGTTACATTCTTCACTACATGGTTTTGTTGTTGTTGTTCAGTCGTTTAGTCATGTCCAACTACATGGTTATCTCTGATTTATTAAATGGTGTTACATTACTCGTTACATAGTTATCTCTGATTTCCTGTATACGTGCTGTTACATCCCTTGCTAAATGACAGTTCCTAGGTAAGCGTGTTACAGAAGCAAAAATGGTTCAGGTTATGCTATTCATGCAAAAGCTGAGTGCATTTTTCCTTTAGGCTTCCTCCCCTCCCCTCAACTCTTTCCCTCCCCCCAGGGTTGTATCGCTTGCACGCACAGGCCAGGAGCAGGAATGGGGGTCTCCCCCTCCCTCCAAGCCTCGGGATTCGGAATCCAACAAACCCTCCCGGGGAATCCGGGGTCCCTCCCTCTCGCCACCGACTCCGGGACTGTTTGGAGGGGAGGCGCACTTTTTATTTATTTATTTATTTATTTATTTATAATTCGATTTATATCACCGCTCCATCTCCCCTTAGGATCCCCTTCCATTTGCAAGAAGCGGCCGGGGAGGCTCTGCCTGCAGGTGGAAGTGGGCTGTTTCCTTCACCGGAAGTTCTGGGTCGCGGGACCCCCTCCTGCCCGCCGCCCCAGATCCCCAGGGCGCAACTCACAGCGGGTCCTCCTGAGCCAGGCAGAGGAGCGGAGCGTGTTCAGCGGCGCTCCGCGACAAGGCCGCGAAGAGAGCGCCCCCTCGTGGCACCTGTGGGCAGCGCCCGGGGCTCTGGAGGCGAGGGCGTGGGGGGAACTTCAGAGATCATCTAATCCAGTCCTTGCTAAATGCATGGCCTTTGCCGGATGAGCCTCCCGCCTGTTTGAAGATCTCTCGTGGAAGAGACCTCTTCGCTTCAAGTGGCGGGCTGTTCCCAGGGCGGAACCCTTTTCTGGTCAGGAAATCGCTCCCAACAGCTCACCTAAAGCTGCTTCCTTGGAGTTTTAATCTACTGGTTCTGGTCCTGCAGGGAGAACTGATCCCCTCCCAGTTTCCGGACTCTCCCCCTCCCCTCCCAGGACTTGGAAGACTGACCCTGGGTGAGCCCTTTGCACGTCTCCCTCCCCTCCCCTCCGCTGCCTTCCCACGAGGAGGGTCTGGACGTGTCTGGCTCCCGGTCCTGCCAGACGTTCCGGCGGCCTCTTTGCCGCCTGCGGAGATCAAGGGGTTACAGCGAGCGAGTGCGGAATCCTAGAGAGGCCGAACGTGTCCCGCTTCCCACTTTGTAGCAACGCCAAGGATGGCGCGCATGCTCAGTCCCCTCCGAGGCGCCGGGAGGCCGTGGGCGCCAGGCGTTCTACACGGGCGGGCGGGGACAATGGTGGCGGGAGGGGGAGGAAGGCCGCGGGGAGGGGGAGCGGAGAGCTGCTCGAGGAAAGGGCGCGAGCCCGCTGGGTCACGTGACCCTGGCGAGCCAATGGCGGGAGAGAAACGCCCGTCAGGTTTTGGCGGGAAGGGAGTTGCTGGATGGACTGACTTGTTTCTCTGCTGGGCGCGAATCTCACTGTCGCCTTGAAGGCACCGGGTCATTCCAGGGCCTCGGGCGGGGGTGGGAGGCCTGAAGGCCGGTCGAGGGGATCTCCTGGTGGCCTCCGATGCGGGCCCCGACAGAGAGGAGAGCCCGAATCCTTGGCCCGCACAAATGCCTATCCGTCTATGTGAGCTCTCATGAAGTAGTTTGAGGGGAGAATTAGAGACGATGGAACTCTGGAGGTTGAATCTACAAACTCAGGATGTCTGTGTGGGTTAAGAGGGAGGGAAGAAAGGAGACCGGAAATTGTTTTATGGGACCCTAAATGTTTATGCTGTCAAGATGAAGATCGAGATTAGGAGAGGATGTATGGCCCCCTGACCTGGGGGCCGGATGGAGCATGGTGGACCTGGCATTCCTCAATGGAGGCTCTAACTAGGGAATAACCTTAGCTAATTAACATCTTAAAAGAGACACCTCAAAGATGTATTTTATGGGAAACATGGCTTATGCTAAGGGATATTATGGGGTGGCATGTAGCATGTGAAGGTACTGTGCAGGTGCTGTAGGAATTAACCAATAGGAAGCTTTTGTTTATTGATAACTGCTGTGGAACTGTATAAAACTGCCACGCGTTGTGTGTTCAGTGCGCCCTCCCTTTCCACGAGGAGTGTCCGCTTTCTTCTAGAAGTCTGGAATAAACGAACTTGATTCTCCCGCCCCGTGTTGTCAGCCAACAAGTTCTTTCTGTAGGTACAGATCTATATACACATTGCTCCTGAAAGGGGAGAGGCCGCACTGCTCGGCTTCAGCCTGGGTTTGAGGCCCCAAAGCGAGAGAGAAGTGTGGAGAGAAGTGATCCCTGAGGGACTGCCTGGGTTCCTGACAAGGGGTCTCCTGGCCAGGGGATTTGTGAGGCCTTGCGCTTCCCCTCAAACCTGTGGAAAGCCTTTGATATCTTTCCCATGTGCTGTGGAATCTACTGGTGGTCTCCCAAACAGGCAGCAAGAGAGGAGAGGTTGACTTCTTGTTCTGGGTTGGGGCTTCTTTCTCACCTGTCTCCAGGCAGAAGGTCAAAGAAAGATTGGTTCCCAAAACCCACAAAAAAGCAGAACTGGGCTCCGCAAAAGAAGAGGACGATGGGCTGCAAGGTGGGTGGACTCGGCTATGGCGGCACTGGGACAACGTTGGAAAACCTGAAGGACCCAGTTAGGGACAGATCGTCTTGGACAAAATCTATGTCAGAGCTTTCCAAACTCTGTGTCGTGACACAAAAGTGTGTCGCCACACACAGTCTGGTGTGTCACCACACAACCCGGAAGCGCTGATCATTATCATACCGGCGTTGGTGTGTCGCCGCAGGAAAAACTTTGGAAAGCCCTGCTCTATGTGGTTGCTAAGAGGGGACCTTGAGTTGAGGGCACATAATCAAAATCAAATCTCCAACCATCCGTTGATCTCTGTCCTGCATTCCAGCGCTGTGGTGACAAGGCTCCGACAGCACCAAGGACTCCACAGAGGTTCAATTATGGAGATACAGTATTTGCATTACAGTCAATGCTCATCTTTGTCATCTTCATTCTTGTCAATAAACTCCTGCAACGCCTCCAACCCCTCAGGACAAATCATGATATATAAACAGAGAGCAAGTCCCACTCCCTTTTCGCACTGAAGATGTTGCCTAGTCTGGCAATGAAACGTCTGCAAGAAAACAAGGCTCAGAGAGCACCAAGGACTCCACAGTTCAACCCTGGGCTACAAATATTAGTACATTAGTACCACTGTTAGTACATTATACAGGGCTAAGACTTTATTTAGCTTGCAAGACAGTTTCTAGTTTAGAGATCTTACCTTAACTAGAATCTTTTAAATTATCCTATTCCATTCTAGGTAAGCCACCAAGATTCTTTCTGATTGCAGCGAAATAGGAAATTTTAAATAAATAATATTTTTCTAAGTCCAAAATTAAACATAAAAATAAAATAGCATTATTCTCTATTAACACTCATGATAAAAGAAGCAGCTTCTGTCTCTTCTATGCTGTAAGGAAAACAGCAACAATTCAGATGCAGTAATCTGGATCAGTCTTATAGCAGACTGCAAGAAGATCAAACCAGTCCATACTCCAGGAAATAAAGCCAGACTGCTCACTTGAGGGAATGATATTAAAGGCAAAACTGAAGTACTTTGGCCACATAATGAGAAGACAGGATACCCTGGAGAAGATGCTGATGCTAGGGAAAGTGGAAGGCAAAAGGAAGAGGGGCTGACCAAGGGCAAGATGGATAGATGCTATTCTGGAGGTGACGGACTTGACCTTGGGGCAGTTGGGGGTGGCGACAGCTGACAGGAAGCTCTGGTGTGGGCTGGTCCATGAAGTCATGGTCCCCTAAAATTTCAAATAGGATTGACCTTTCATATGACCTTGATATCACAAAATAATACAGTGGTACTAAAGTGACGTTGAAAACCCCGATTAATCCAGTGGTTTGGGAATGTGACACAGACACACACACACACACACAAAACCATACAGGATTTCCTTGAGCTGAATGGTATTTCTTGATAATAAGTGATTAGAAAATATGGTTCTGAAATTAAAAAAATATTTTAGGTAATATTTTCATTTTACATATCGCTACTCTCCCAAACCATGACAATTTCAATTTTTTATATCCAAATATTAGGAAGAAATAACTTCCTTCAACTTATCAAAATTCACTGTTTTTATATCCTGTAAATTTTTAGTTATATTTATCCCCAAATATTTAAAACTCTCTGTAACTTTAATCTTATATTTCTTTCTGCTATTATATTATATTTATATTTCTGCTATTTCCCCTCTACTATTATTAACATCATCTCAGACTCATTCCAAATTATTTTCAGGCCTGTTACTTCTTCAAAATCTTCCAAATGTTTCTGAATGTTACTTAAAGCTACTAAAGGTTCTACTATAGTTAACATATTATCATCCGCAAACAAACTAATCTTTACTTTTTCTCCTTGTCCTATTCCTTCTATATCTTTATCTTTCCTTATCGCATTCACTAATAACTCTATCACTAATATAAATAAAATTGGAGATAATGGGCAACCTTGTCTTGTTCCTTGGCTTAGGTTAAATTGTTCTGTTTTTCCATCATTAACTAATACTGAAGCTTTATTCCCTGCATATAGTTTTGTAATAATATTAATTTTTTTCCCGAATCCCATTTGTTGAACTAAATTTTTTAATGTTGGCCATTCTACTGAATCAAAAGCTTTAAAAATATCTAGTGCTATTACTCCGGCTTTTACCTCTTTTTCTTTTATATACTATAATTAATTACATTTAATAACCTTCTCATTAGATCTGCCATTTGTCTTCCTTTTATAAATCCACTTTGATCATTTCTAATATAATTTCCTATAAACTCATTCAATCTTTTAGCAATAATTGCTGTGAATATTTTTGCATCTTGATTTATTAATGATATTGGTCTATATCAGTGCTTTCCAAACTGCTGCTGTTGGCGACACACCGGCGGCGGCGCGCGCGGCGGCCTCGTTTTCCGCTAAAATGCGGAAGCACTGGTGGTGTGCCGCCACCGTGCACACTGCCACCGCGCACACCCCCGCGCCGCTGCCGTGCACGCCCCCGCCGCTTCCAGGTTGTTTCGCGACACACAGTTTGGAAAGCTATGGTCTATATGAATCTATTTCTGATTTATCTTTTCCAGGCTTTGGAATCAAAACTATTATAGAATACTGCCAGGATGGTGGAATCTCCCCTCCTTCTAAAATACTATTAAATAATTTTTCCAATTTCAGAATTAAATTTTTTAAAAATATTCTATAAAATTCTGCCTCTAAACCATCCATCCCAGGTGTTTTTCCAACTTTCAAATTCTTTATAACCTCTTCTATCATAAATTTTTGTTATAATCTATTTTTATCATCCTCCTGAAGTTTGTTTAAAAAATCAAGGATAAATAAAAAGTTATGGTACATATCCCAGAAAGGAGGAGGATTAGGTATTCCAAATATTAATATGTATTATATAGCTAATCAAATGAGATATGTTCCTAATATGATATATGGATTAGAAAAATTGATTTGGGGTGAAATGGAGTTAGGGGAGATAAGAGATAAGGATTGTTTTCTTTTTATACAAAACAGAAAATGTTTTAGTGAAATAAAGAATCCAGTAAGTAAAGTTACTTTATAGATTTGGCATAAAAATAAAAATATATTTAGTCCAGGAATATCACCACTGACTCCAATTGTAGAATTAGAAAAATTCCCAGAGAATCTTAAGGCAGGATTAAAGATATAGAATGAGCTGGGGTATTAAGATTGAATGATTGGTTAAGTAAAGTTAAGTTTCAAGTAGGGAAGATATAAAGGAAATATTTAAACAGAGTACAATATCTTGGTATAATGTATTGCAATTGGAGTCATGAACTAAGAATTGAGTAAAAAAATATGGGAAATGTAGACAATTAACAAAATTTGAAGAAAGACGCCAGGCTCGTTGATCGGAAGATTGCATGTTCGGAGGTTCGAATCCCTAGCCCTGCGTGCGGAGTGAGCTCCCGCACTAGCTCCAGCTCTTGCCAACCTAGCAATTCGAAAGCATGCAAATGCAAGTAGATTAATAGGTACCACTTCGGTGGGTAGGTAACAGCATTCCACGCGCGTCATGCGGCCACATGACCGTGGAAGCGTCTTCGGACAATGCTGGCTCTTCGGCTAACAAACGGAGATGAGCACCGGCCCCTAGAGTCGGACACGACTGCACAAATGTGCGGGGGGAACCTTTACCTTTTACCTTACAGACAAAGTAATAAAAGGGTTAATAAGTAAAATTTATAAAATAATGATAGAATGTAACAGCACAACAAGGAATAAAATTCAGCTGGGAGAGTGATTTAGGTATTAATATTACAGAAGAGAATGGTCAAAGATTTGGATGCAAAGAATTATGAAAAATATGTCTGTTAGGATTAAAGAGAATTGCTATAAGACAGTTTGGAAATGGTATATGACTCCAATAACATTACGCCACTATAATAAAAAATAATTTAATAAATTGTTGGAGGTGTAAAAAAGAAATTGGGACTTACTTACATTTATGGTGGGAATGTGAAAAGATAAAAAAATGGGAAAAGGTTTTCGCTGAGATCAATGAAATACTATCTATTAATTTGCAAATAAATCCAAAAATAGCATTATTGTTAAATTTTGGAAATATGAAATTAGATTGGCAAAAGAGAGAGATGATAATAATTCTTGTCACTGCCCTAAGATTAATAATAGTTAAAAAATGGAAAATGGATTATGAGTATGAGCTTGAAGATTGGTTTAAAGTGTTATGGAATATTGCTATTAATGACAAATTGACTTATGAACTAAAATATAGAAAGGGTTTGGTGAAAAGGAACGATTTTGAGGTTATATGTGGTGAATTTCTGGGATACGTCTTTGTTAAAGGGAAAGGAGTAAAACCAGATCAATATATATTATCTTTTTGGGGAAGAGGGCTTATTAAGAATCAGTAATAATAAAAATGTATGATAATAAAAAGTAAAGAGATAAGGAGAGATACAAGTCCCACGGGTGTTGGGTGCACGTAGAGGTTAAGTTTATTTATTTTATTAAATTTATATTACCGCCCATCTCCCCAAACGGGGGCCCTTATAAAGTTATATATGTTATGTTTTGGTTGTTTGATTGATTTTTTTTGTTATTGTGTGTTTTGTTATTGTATTTTAAAAATAAAAATTAAAAAAAAAGAAAATACGGTTCTGGTTGCTTTACTCAGAGGAACGAAAACATAAAGAGAAAGAGCTTGATTGAACTCCCTCCTTTTAAAAAAAATATTGCTCATATGGTACACTGTTGGATCAATAAAACCATTTTTGAAGAAAAGAGGCAACAGCTGCAATCAAACTCACTGGCTACACTTCAGCTTTCAGCTGGGTTAATGCGATCTTGCACCCAGAAAAATACTAAACTAAATAAGAATATAAACATTTGGGTGAAATTTTCACTGATAAACCACAGTTATGGACATAAGGGGAGGGAATGGGCTTTTTAGTAACTGCATTAGGCGCCAAAAGTTAATCGTGACTTCGCTTTGGAACTAAATGCAAGGACTAGTCCAGGCAGTCACCAGGAGTCAAAAACTACCTTGAAGGCACAGGGATGTGCACACACACGCACACACTTGAAGCTCATCACACACTACATGCATGCATGCTATTCCCCCCACGTGGAGCCTTTTAAGAGAATTCAGTTCAGTTCTTGACTGAAGCTGTTTGCATTCCATGCCTTTAGATGTTTCACATAACAGTGGATCCTTTTACAGGAATTAAGGAAACTTCACCCCTAAAGGCATCTAACCCATGTGGGTCATTTTATGGGAACTTGATTGCTCCACCTGAAGTTCTTTCCACACATCATGCATATGTACACCCCCCGCCCCGTGGTTCTTGTTATGAGAAGTAGGGGTCCTGTTTTCACAAAAACTCTTTCCACATTCCGAGCATTTCTATGGTTGCTTCCCCCTGTGGATCCTTTTATGGGAAGTAAGGTTACAGCTTGTGCTGAAGCTCTTCCCACACTCCATGCATTTATATGGTTTCTCTCCTGTGTGGATCCTTTTATGGGAAGTAAGGGAACTGTTCATACTGAAGCTCTTTCCACACTCTGTGCATTGAAATGGTTTCTCTCCATTGTGGACCCTTTTATGAGAAGTAAGGGAACTGTTCACACTGAAGCGCTTCCCACATTCTATGCATTGAAAGGGTTTCTCCCCTGTGTGGACCCTTTTATGGGAAGAAAGGTCACTGCTGGTGCTGAAGTTCTTCCCACACTCTATGCATTGATAGGGTTTCTCCACTGTGTGGACCCTTTTATGGGAAGTTAGGTGAGTTTTCAACCTGAAGCTTTTCCCACACTCCATGCACTGATATAGTTTCTCCCCTGTGTGGATACTAATGTGATTAGTAAGGGAGCTGCTTGATATAAAAGTCTTCCCACATTCATTGCATATACTGTATACGGCTTTAACCCTGAGTGGATTCTTTTATGGGAGGTCAGGTGACTGTTGTTGCTGAAGCTCTTTCCACACTCCAGGCATTTATAGGGTCTCTCCTGTGTGGACCCTTTTATGGGAAGTAAGGAAACCACTATGACTGAAGCTTTTTCCACACTCTATGCATTGATAGGGTTTCTCTCCCGTATGGATCCTTTTATGAAAAGTAAAGGAACTGTTCATACTGAAGCTTTTTCCACAGTCTGTGCATTTGTAGGGTTTTTCCCCTGAATGCATCCTTTTATGGGAAGTCAGGTGATTGCTGTTGCTGAAGCTCTTTCCACACTCCGTGCATTTATAGGGTTTCTCTCATGTGTGGACCCTTTTATGGGAAGGGAACCACTATGGCTGAAGCGTTTTCCACACTCCAGGCATTTGTAGGGTTTCTCTCCTGTATGGACCCTTTTATGCAAAGTAAGCTCACTGCTTGTGGTGAAGCTCTTCCCACACTCTATGCATTTATAGGGTTTCTCTCCCGTATGGATTCTTCTATGGAAAATAAGGGAACTGTTCATACGGAAGCTTTTTCCAGAGTCTATGCATTTGTACGGTTTTTCTCCTGAATGGATCCTTTTATGTGCGGTTAGGGCTTCTCCCTTGTATGGACCATTTTATCGGGAATAACATTACTTTTATTGCTGAACCTCTTTCCAGTTTTGCAGTGGTTAGAGAGACTGGATTTTGCTTGGAATATTTTCCCACTTCCTCAACACTTTCCCATACTGCTTTCCTTGCAATCACATTGCGTCAGGAAGTGGTCCATTTCCCCAGATTTAAGAATGGATTTTTCTCTCCAATTGTAAGGTTGCGTTTTTTCGTATGTCCTCCTTCCCCACTTATTTGCAGACATCTCTTTTGGAATTTCAATTTTGATTATTTGTGATGGCATTACACTTGGCTCTTGGTAATTTTCATTCTCCTGACCATCAACTGCTTGAGGGGGAAGAAAATGAAATCAGAAAACTCTACAACATACAATTTGCTGTCCCCATGCCAGTCCCTAGCCTGTTTCTATTCCTGGGCATCTGCAGGGGGAGAAACAGAGGAAATGACAGCATGAATGTTATTTATTAATTTAAAAGATTGGCTTGGCTGCTCATCTCATGTGATTCTGGGTGGTTAACACCGATTTAAAAAAAAATCACATAAATAAAAATAACAACAATGAATGTAATATGTCCTGCTGCCCAGCTCTTGACATCATGATATGG
This sequence comes from Charina bottae, assembly GCA_023362775.1. NCBI lineage: Eukaryota > Metazoa > Chordata > Lepidosauria > Squamata > Charinaidae > Charina > Charina bottae. The sequence continues at coordinate 3,140,622 of JALMGJ010000002.1, read as the reverse complement.
CACACGCACTTGGGTCAGATCTGATACACATCCCCTCCCTAATTATCTTCCCAGTAGCTCTGCAGTATTCACACAGGCCCCAAGAGGACCCCAAGACTGCATGTCAACCCTTTCCAGACTGACTGGTCACCAGACTGATCTCTGTCTTCTAAAAGAAACTGTGGAACTTAGAAGACCAGGGAGGTGGACTGGAAGTAATATAAGAGGGAAAGAGAAAAGAAATGAAATCATGTTAACAAGATCTGCATAGATCTCCAAAGCTGTAAATAAGAGAAAACTGTCCAGTGACTCCTGACTCTGACTTCATCTTCCTCCAGAGGGACCCTCACCTAAAGAGACCACACTCCTAGACGTCTCCAACATGACTTCTCGGTGCAGGGCTTTTTGGCTGGGGTCCAGCAGCGACCACTCTTCACTGGTGAAATGGACGGCCACCTCCTCAAAGGACACAGGACCCTGAGCGAGGAAGGATCCCTGTTAGAAGACCCGAGAAGAATTTGCAAGATCTCCTTTAATCTGCAAATCCTGGAAGCACAGAGTTATAATGCTTAATTGGACATTTCCCCAGCTGGACTCAACACATTATGTGATAAAACCATCCGCTGATCTCTCAAGGGGTGGTTACACACAGCATCCTCTCCGTCTAGGCGGTATAGGGCGGCAGCTTCTCCCTGAAGAAGATGACCAAAGTTGTTATATGTGTATTAATTGTATTCTGTACTCGTGCTTCTTCAAAGTCCATAGCGCCATTAATAAAGGATGACCTCCAATTGAAATGCTCATGAGTTAGGGCTTCCCAGTTCTCAATGGCTAAGAGTGATCACCAATCTGTGGCTTGAATCATGTCAACTGGATTTCTATTTTCTTAGTGGAAACGTTTCACTCCTTATCCAAGGAGCTTCTTCAGTTCTTCAGACTGAAGAAGCTCCTTGGATAAGGAGTGAAACGTTTCCACTAAGAAAATAGAAATCCAGTTGACATGATTCAAGCCACAGACTGTTCCACCTGGATGACTGAGAACCTTCATAGACAGTGATCACCAATGATTATGATGATGATTAATTGTATTCCTGTCTCCTAAAAGACTTCATGTTACTTGTTATGGAAAATGGGGCCTCAGCAGGTGGCAACTCCAGATGCCCTCAGGTGATCTTCTCAAGAAAGCAGGTTCAGTGTGGTTAGTCAGGGGATGAGCAACCACTAACCCCTTTATCAATTTCCTGGACAAAGCAGTTGAAAAGGCTGGGAAGAGGCCAATACGAAACCACTTCTGTAATGCAGCCCAAACCTGGCATGGATGCAGTTGTTGAAACCAAGCTGCAGTCAGGGGGGTCTTCAGTCTCTACCTTTATTGGAAACCTCCTTACAGCCCAGAAGAGAACGTTCTGAACTTCTTGAAAACAAGGAATAACTCCAGGTGTAAAGGTTTTATTCCTCTGTATTTCTGTAAATTAGGTTGGCAGCCTCATTAAGAGAGCCAGTTACATTATTGCAAAAAAGGGTTATCTGGTTTGGGTTGAGATGGATGAGACCAGATCTGCCATCTTCTGGACCTGTGTCTTAACACCACTTATTTCACATACAGAGGTGACTTTTACAGACAGAAACACGGCTGTGCCATGGGTTCTCCTGTGTCACCCATTGTGGCCAATTTATACATGGAAGAAGTGGAGAAGAAAGCACTCAACACATTCCAGGGAACGGTGCCCACCCACTGGTTTAGGTATGTGGATGACACCTGGGTCAAAATCAAGACCCAGGAAGTACAGGCCTTCACGGACCATATAAACACTATAGATGCCAACATTAGCTTCACCAGAGAAGACACCAAGGACAACAGACTGGCATTCCTAGACTGTGAAGTCCTCACTGGGACCGGTGGCAAGCTAGAAATAGGGATCTACAGGAAACCCACACACACAGATCAATACCTGATGTTTGACTCCCACCATCCACTGCAGCACAAACTAGGAGTCATCAGGACATTGTCACACAGAGCAGAAACCATCCCCACCTCCATGGATTCCAAAAAGAATGAAAAGCAGCATCTGAGAACAGCTCTGCAGGCCTGTGGATATCCAAATTGGGCCTTCACTAAATCTAACTCTACCAGACCTAAAACAGCGACAGATAGGGCTGAGACTCAGAGTAAACGGAAGAACCTGGTCATTCCTTACATGGCTGGCGTGTCTGAAAAGATAAAACGGATATTTGGCAAACACCACATACCTGTATATTTCAAACCCACCAACACACTGAGACAGAGGCTTGTACACCCCAAAGATCAAACTCCAAAACACAAGGAAAGCAATGTAGTGTATGCAATCCAGTGCAGTGAGGAGTGCTCTGAACTCTACATTGGAGAAACCAAACAACCTTTGTACAGGAGGATGGCCCAACACAGGAGAAGTAACACCACAGGACCAGAGTCAGCAGTTTATCTTCATCTAAAAGAAAAAGGACACTCATTTGAGGACATTAATGTTCACATTTTAGACAGAGAAGATAGGTGGTTTGAGAGAGGGGTCAAGGAATCCATTCATGCCAACTTGGAAAATCCTTCCTTGAATAGAGGTGGGGGCCTCAGGCATAACCTTTCCCCTATCTTCCTTCCTGCTTTGTCTTCTGTGCCTAGGAAGATTAAGACCATTTCGCAAGCTCAACAGCAGCAGGGTAATCTCAACGATCCTCCTTTAGATGATAAAGGGATTTAGAAACAAACATCTCAAAAATAACCATGACCTAGCCCCAGGTGCAAGGTCACACAGCCAGCCTAGAAACATATTTAAGGATTCCCTTACTAACTTTACTCAGACTGAAGAAGCTCCTTGGATAAGGAGTGAAACGTTTCCACTAAGAAAATAGAAATCCAGTTGACATGATTCAAGCTACAGACAATTCCACCTGGATGACTGAGAACCTTCATAGACATAATTTGATGTTTATTATAGCAGACAAACATACAGAATAGTGGCAGGAAGGAAATAATTAAATGGACGGTATTTTATGGAGGGAAGCTGAATTAGATTTTATATATATATATATATAAATCAAATTTATCACCGCCCATCTCTACCACGGTAGACTCTGGGCGGTTTACAACAAATGTTAAAATTAAAGTTAAAAATCAATGATCATTAAAATATAATAAACAATACAATAAATAAGAGTATAAAAATCCAGAGGATGGTAGAATCTTAAAAGGAGGTCATTATTAAACTAACCTAACCACCCCCAGGAGGAACTATCTCTACCTTTGTCCCACGCCAGGCGGCAGAAACAGGTTTTTAGGGACTTCCTAAAGGCCAAGAGGGAGGACGCCTGCCTCACCTCTGGGGGCAAGATGTTCCACAGGGCGGGCGCTATCGCAGACAAGGAAATATATATTCTTTTTTATATAAGGGGAAGGAGCAATTGTATTAGTGGTTTGTATATGTGTTAAGGGAAGGATTTATAGAAATGATGTGATCTCGGTTTGATATAGAGAAAGGGTTTGATTATGGTAACTGTTGTATATTCTTGCTGTTGAAAGTTGGAAGTCACCTTTGTATGTAATCTTTTAAAATTCTTTTTTCTTGTGTTTCACACTTTTTAGTTTCTTTCTTTCTTTCTTTCTTTCTTTCTTTCTTTCTTTCTTTCTTTCTTTCTTTCTTGTTTGTTTGTAGTTTATTGTTTTATGTAGTTTTAATCTTTTTTTCAAATATAATAAAAAAACTTTACCACACAAACAAAAAAAAGAATAACTAGAATCTCTCTGGAAAACCTGCAGCCACTTAGATGGATCTTCCCTTACCTAGGGAGGCATCTGTCAGAGTTCTCATATGAACTTGGCAAATTATTTCTGTATGGAGAACAGCGTTCTCATGATGACGTGAACGCCAAGTGGCTAGATAACAAGCTGTCCCATAACACTGAACGGTTTTGTTTACATCTTCATAAGATATGAAGCTAGAAGGTACCATGTTATGGCTAGCAATGGAAATCTTCCCATGAGAACAAATATCTCCTTACTTCCTTCTGTGAGAAGTCATGCTCTGTTTAGAGCAAGGAGGGAGGAACTCACGTGCTTGCTGAGATGCAAGCCACTGCCACCCAATGCTATGTACGATAATACACCATGAGGCCTGGTGTGTGTCACACCTACTTTCAGCCTATCAGAATGCTGGAAGAACTGCATATCTAACCATGCAAAATGGTGTTCTATGCTTCTTCTGGACTTCGAGACTTCTGTCTGGTCTTTTTACCCATGTTTGTGTGTGTATCCTACTTCTGAGGGCTGAACAGAGCAATTATACCTGCCTTTGTGTGTAGGCCGTGGCGTGAACTCTGGCCCTGGAATTTATACAGGTATCTCTGCTTATAAGTTTGTTTTTGTTTTTCCTCATTGCAATAATGTACTATATCTGCATTTATTGCAGATAAACAATACCAGTAAACTACCAGTAAACACTGTTAGCCCTAAAAAGCTGCATTCTTGTCTGTTTATTCTCATGCCTTGATTTTTCCCTTTAAGCCAGCATACATCCCATCAGGTTATGGGTTGCCCAGAGAGAAATTTGCGTTTTCTTTGCTGCGTTGTTACCTGGCTGTAAAAGGGAATTTGTTTTTAAAGGCTGATTTCAGAGTAAACATGTTTTCTTTGAGTGGTCAGCAATGGCTGAACAGTGTCTGGTCAGTCTGCCATTTGAGGCTTTAGATGGCACAAACTATCTGACCTGGTGTATGGAGATGAAATCATTCTTTTTGTAAGAAGATTTGTGGCAGTATGTGGCAACTCCACCTCCAGAGGATCCCTCCGAAGAAGTGCAAGCGTGTTTGGACCGTGCTTATGGCATTTTTGCTTTTGGGACTCAAATCCTCTGAATGGACTTATATCAGCTACAAGGACTGCGTAATGAGTGCTGAGAAGCTGTTGGAGCCTTTAAGACAAAGTAGAACTCTGTTGCCCTTGGTGGTCTGTCAAGACAGCTTTACAGTTTGAAGCTGCAACCAGGCTGAGACTGTGATGACCCGCCTTGGTGAGTTCAAGACTTTGTTTGCTGCATTTGGAGAAGGCGGCATGTTTTTCTGGGGCTATGAAAAAGTGTGCGTGATTGCAGGTCTGATCTACTGGTCTGATCTACTGGTCGAGAAAGCAACGACGCTATCTCCCTGCAACCTTGTTGTGGATTATGTTACAAGCCACCTCCAGAAGCCATCTGTTCCTGTTGTTCCTGAGATTTGCAAACAGAGCGTTCCAGCTGAAGTGAAACCTGGAATGGAATTTACATTTGCCGTAGTTTGCTGTGATTCTACAAGGCTATTCCCTGCTATCGTCCAGCGGCTGGTGCCTGTGCACAAGAGGCCTGATTTACGAAGGGAGGGGAAGCCAGATGCCAGGAGTCAGCTGAACAACGAATCCACGTTTTCTGCTCTGCCGACTGCTATTGTGTAAGCATTTTCAGAGACTCTGTTGTTGAATTCGGCTTGAAGCCTTGAGTTCAGCAAGTAATTTTAGCTGATAATTCTGTGATAAGTGTGTGAAATGTGTATGTGTTCCTACACTTGTTTTTTCTCTCCTCAGTGCTCCAGCCCTGGTCAAGTCTGAGTGTACTTGTTGTGTTCAAAAATGCTGGCTGTTTCATTGCGATATGAAACTGCATGTGTTGAAACTGAGTGTGTTAGAGAAAAACCTGTAAGATCAAGTGTGTGAGATGCTTCCTAGGAAGGAGATTGTGTGGACAGGACATTGTGTGTTTAATGTTTCCTCACATCATAGATGCATCCATAAAGTTTTCACAAAGTACTGGGGTATCCCGGGATGGGAGAGTGTGTCTCAGATAGCCAAATGCATTCTGAGTTAGAACCCAGGAAATGTGCAAAAGTTCCTTGATTGTGTTGTGTGTAAACTGTGTGTAAACAATCTAAAATCAGGACTGTATCTGTTGCTAGGCAAAGTGACAGAGTGTTAACTAGACCATTTCAGTTGGTTCATAGAGATCTAGTTAGCCCCCATGTCCCAATGGGGTGGGGTGGGGTGGGGTGCGAGTTTCATGTTCCTTCTGGTTGATGATCATACCTACTTTGTGTTTTTGCTACTTGTTGAAGTCTAAAGCGAAGGTTTGTGCTCGCTTTGAAGTGTATGTAGCAAGAATAGGATGAAAATATGGTTATCTAATAGGTCAGTTCCAGTCTGATTGTAGTGGAGAGTTCCCGAGTCATGTGTTCTAGAATTGGCTTTGTAGGAAAGTATTCTCCCAAAGACTTGCCAATGTTGGAATTCTAGCTGAGTGTTGGTGTTGTGAATACCATTAAAAATAGCCTGATGTTAGTTGCTCAGGTGCCATCCCATGTCTGGGGAGAGGCTGCCTTGACTGCAGTGTGTGTTTTCTAACTAACCAGGTAATAGAATTCAACTGTAAAAAGAAGTTTATGTTTCTTTGGTATGGCAAGCACCCTTCACTGAAGTACCGGCATGTCTGAAACATTTGCATGTGTTCACAACCCCAGGTCACAGAGAAGGAAGAACCAAGGAAGCAGAGTGCTTCAGGTTGTTGGTTGTTAATTAAAATCCAAGGCTAGTGTAAACCCACTGTCCATGGTTCAGTAGATGGGCAAAAACCAGTTCAGGTTTCTTCTGTTCCCCAGTCTCTGAGTGTGAAAAGGGCCCCTCAGGTGAAGGAAGTGGAAATTTCACCTGGGCAGTGTAGGGCCTGGAGAGGGAGTCAGGTAGTGAAAAGAGACGGTGATGAGGATGTACAGTGGTCATTCCTCATGGGTCTTCTTATTCCAGGGTGTGAGGCCTGACAGATTTGAGATTTAGCAGGTGACAGCGTGTCAAGTTGCCTGAAAAAACCCAGTCTTTGCTAGACGTGTCACTCCTGCCTTTTGAGAGGCAAGAACATTGGAACACAGCTGTGGATAGTCTGTTTGAGTTTTGGTGAAGTGTTAAAAGTAACCAACCTGTCCTTTGTTTTAGTAAGCTGTAGGTTCCAGATGAGTGTTCAGAAAGACATTTCTTCCTGATAATACTCTGCAATGTAAAGCCAGCTTTGTTGCCCAGGGATTTGTTGCACAAAAGGAGTTTGTGAACTGTGAATCTAGTGTATGCACCCACAGCTAGGCCAGAATATTTACGTGTGGTACGTTTTCTGGTTGCGTAGCATGAAACAGGTGTCCATTTACATATTGTGATGTTGACACCGCCTCATCCCCATAACTTCAAACCGTCCCACTCGATTATGTAGAGAGGGCATGCTCCGGACCCCGTCGGTAAGGGAGTTTCGTTTGGCGGGGTCCAGAAGGTGGGCCTTCTCGGCAGTGGCGCCTGCCCTTTGGAACAACCTGCCCCCGGAGGTGAGGCAGGCCCCATCGCTCCTGTCCTTCCGGAAGAAGCTAAAGACCTGGTTTTGCCGCCTCGCGTGGGATGGGAACAGGAATAGTTCTTCGTGGGGATGGCTGGTGCCATAGAGCCCTTTTAAAGATCGTGGTCTGCCTTCTTGGATTCTCTACTTCAGGGGTTGGCAAACTTTTTTATGCCGGGAGCCATTTTGGCATGCTCGTGCACATTTTGAAATGCTCGAGAGTCGGGGGCGGGGTTTGCGGGCGGGGGCCAATCGCGTGGAAGGGGGCGGTGTTTGTGGGCGGGGGCCAATCGCGTGGAAGGGGGCGGGGTTTGCAGGCAGGAGCCAATTGCGCAGAAGGGAGTGCGGTTGGCGCTGGCGCTGGGCTGTGAAGCTGGACGAGCCGCCGGACCTGGAGCGCTTCCGCACACAGCTGAGCGAGGCCCCACGCCGGTCTTTTTGGAGCACATTTCCACAGCCCAGCGCTCAGCTGCGCGCGGAAGCGCTCCAAAAAGACCGGCGCGGGGCCTCGCTCAGCTGCGGAGGAGAAGGAGGAGGAGAAACGCTCATTCCCCCCTTCGCTTCCAGGGATCCGGGATAGCGCCCCCACCAGCAGCAGCAGGGGGACCCACACAGAGTCCATGGAGGCTGCCCCACAAGCGCCCTCAAAGAGAGGAGAAAGACGCGGATGCTTCCAGCCCCAGAGGCGGAATCGGTGGGTCTGGATTGGGGGCAGGAAGCGTTTTTCTCTCAAGTGTCAGCGTTGGGAGTTCCCAGAAAAGCAGACGCACCAATGGGAATTCTCCGTTCTGTAGCGTCATCAGTGTCCGGGCAGAGTCTCTCTTGACTTCGCCTGTGGAGGAGATGGTTCGGAGCAGAGGGAGAAGCGGAGACTTTCCCGACTTTCCACACCGTCGGGGGGAGGAGCAGAGTCAGGCGTCAACAGCGATGAATGATTTAAGGTGAACCCCAAGATACAATGTTGGATTTTGGAGGGGATGGTTGAGGTTGAAACTGGCAACTGAAAATCAAGGGAGAAAGAGCCTTCTAGGCATGTGGGGCATGTGCAGTAATCCCAGCCAATCTGACATGCAGAGACTTCCAAGGGAAACGAAACCCAAAGAGACAAAGGTGGGCCAAGCCGAGCAGCGGGAGAGGCTTCCTGCCCCCCCCCCCCCCGTTTCCCTATGGCCGGGACCTGAAGACCGGAGGTAACGCTGGCTCTTCCAGACAGATAATCCTTTTATTTATTTATTTACTTACTAGAACCCAGCAGAAGCCCCGGACCTCTGGCTCTGCTCGGTTTTGTCCAGGGAAGGACCGGGTGCCCCTTCGGAGCGTCATCAGCACCAGCCTGGAGTCCCCCCGGGGCCTTAAGAAGCCTTAAAGTGGCATCTAGTCCACCCCATCCAGGCACGCAGAGAAAAAGAGAGCCTGGCTGAGAGTCGTGGGGAGAGCAAAGGAAGGGGAGGTCCCCTCTGGAGCTGGCAGGGAGCCCCCTGGAGCTGCAGCCCCCCAAGATCGAAGGATCCCCCTCCCCCTTTCTCCGCTTCTCCCTCTGCTCCGAACCATCTCCTCCACAGGCGAAGTCAAGAGAGACTCTGCCCGGACACTGATGACGCTACAGAACGGAGAATTCCCATTGGTGCGTCTGCTTTTCTGGGAACTCCCAACGCTGACACTTGAGAGAAAAACGCTTCCTGCCCCCAATCCAGACCCACCGATTCCGCCTCTGGGGCTGGAAGCATCCGCGTCTTTCTCCTCTCTTTGAGGGCGCTTGTGGGGCAGCCTCCATGGACTCTGTGTGGGTCCCCCTGCTGCTGCTGGTGGGGGCGCTATCCCGGATCCCTGGAAGCGAAGGGGGGAATGAGCGTTTCTCCTCCTCCTTCTCCTCTGCAGCTGAGCGAGGCCCCGCGCCGGTCTTTTTGGAGCGCTTCCGCGCGCAGCTGAGCGCTGGGCTGTGGAAATGCGCTCCAAAAAGACCGGCGCGGGGCCTCGATCAGCTGCGCGCGGAAGCGCTCCAGTTCCGGCGGCTCGTCCAGCTTCACAGCCCAGCGCAGCTGAGCAAGGCCCCACGCCGGTCTTTTTGGAGTGCTTCCGCACGCAGCTGAGCGAGGCCCCGCGCCGGTCATTTTTTCGCGCCTCTGGGTAGCAGGGCCAATCGGGCTTCACCTTGTTCAGCCCGCCTCTCTGCTCCCCTTTGGCGCGCGCTGATTGGTGGAGGCGTCCTTCCTTCTGAGCCTCCACCAATCAGCGTCTGTTTCTTCCCCAGGGTTCGCTCTGCTTCCGGAGACCGGCTTTCCGGATGTCGGGCGGCAGACAGAGAGAGAGAGCCAGAGCCAAGGGGCCAAAGAGCCAGATCTGGCTCGCGAGCCGCCATTTCCGACCCTTGCTCTACTTAATTTATAATAATAATTAATTGTATATTGTATTTTTATGTGTTTTTACAACGGAATTTTAATCTTTATGTTTGTAAACCGCCCAGAGTCCCCTCGTGGGAGATGGCGCGGTGATAGAAGTCGAAACATAAATAAATAAATAAATATTTGAAGATAGATCTCCCTGAAACAGTGTGTGTAAGGCAAACTTTTGGCTATACATGTGTGGTAACTCCCAGACAGTCCATTGACTTAACAGGGTGCTTTATGGATTTAAAGCAGGCCAGTCATTGATGGCATCAGTGTAAAGATGCAAATGCTGACAAAAACTGGGATGTGTAGAACAGTCACATGCTGTTTTCTGTGTGTACATAAGAGAGTGTAGAAGTGTGTCGGACTTCCTACTTATGTAGTTGGTTTTTTGCTTAGAAACTGAATATTTGCCACCTTGTATAAGAATTTGTCAGTCAGCTGAGGTAGAAATGTCCAGCTGAGGAAGTTAGGCACAAATTCAAGCATTTATCTTGGTGTTGATGTTGATTTTCTAGAGCCCAGAACAGAGACTATGGTTCTTGGTTTCCTACAGAGTGTCATGTGTAAGGAACCTTGTCCTTAATCTGTTGTAAAGGAAGGCTTATCCTTATTTTGTTGTATATCACTCTGCAGAACGCAGTGGACATGCCCTGAATTAGTTTTGCCCAGGTAGGGTACCAAGCTTGCAAAATGGTGTAGCCCTCTATGCGAGCTTGCAAAGGGTTGAAAACAGTCCTGTGTTTTTCTGAAAATCAAAACAGCCTTTGCTTCAAACAGAGCAGCTAGCAGGTTGGAATTCCTGCTTACCAGCTATGTTTTTTTGCAAAGGAGGGGACAGTTTGAGGGCAATGTTTTCTGTTTCTATTTGACTGTTTTATATTACTGCATAAGTTGTATTTGATGTATCTGTATGTATCTGAATAAAACATTGCATAAAGTGTCTATTGTGCATTATACATATGTGTAACAAGTGTTTTTAAACCATTTTTACACGTATCTCTGCGTATAAGTTTGTTTTTTTCCTCATTGCAATAATGTACTATATCTGCATTTATTACCTTTGTTGTTGTTTATTCGTTCAGTCGTTTCCGACTCTTCGTGACTTCATGGACCAGTCCATGCCAGAGCCCTCTGTCGGCCGTCACCATCCTCAGCTCCCCAATGGTTGAGTCCGTCACCTCCAGAATACCATCCATCCATCTTGCCCTTGGTCGGCCCCTCTTCCTTTTGCCTTCCACTTTCCCTAGCATCAGCTTCTTCTCCAGGGTATCCTGTCTTCTTATTATGTGGCCAAAGTACTTCAGTTTTGCTTTTAATATCATTCCCTCAAGTGAGCAGTCTGGCTTGATTTCCTGGAGTATGGACTGGTTTGATCTTCTTGCAGTCCAAGGCACTCTCAGAATTTTCCTCCAACACCACAGTTCAAAAGCATCTATCTTCCTTTGCTCAGCCTTCCTTATGGTCCAGCTCTCGCAGCCATAGGTTACTACAGGGAATACCATTGCTTTAACTATGCGGACCTTTGTTGTCAGTGTGATGTCTCTGCTCTTAACTATTTTATCAAGATTTGCCATTGCTCTCCTCCCAAGAAGTAGACGTCTTCTGATTTCCTGGCTGCAGTCAGCGTCTGCAGTAATCTTTGCGCCTAGAAATACAAAGTCTGTCACTGCCTCCACTTTTTCTCCCTCTATTTGCCAGTCATCAATCAAGCTCGTTGCCATAATCTTGGTTTTTTTGAGGTTTAACTGCAACCCAGCTTTTGTACTTTCTTCTTTCACCTTCATCATAAGGCTCCTCAACTCCTCCTCGCTTTCAGCCATCAAAGTGGTATCATCTGCATATCTGAGATTGTTAATGTTTCTTCCAGCGATTTTAACTCCAGCCTTGGATTCCTCAAGCCCAGCATGTCGCATGATGTGTTCTGCGTACAGGTTGAATAGGTAGGGTGAGAGTATACAACCCTGCCGTACTCCTTTCCCAATCTTAAACCAGTCCGTTGTTCCGTGCTCTGTTCTTACCGTTGCTACTTGGTCGTTATACAGATTCCTCAGGAGGCAGACAAGATGACTTGGTATCCCCATACCACCAAGAACTTGCCACAATTTGTTATGATCCACACAGTCAAAGGCTTTAGAATAGTCAATAAAACAGAAATAGATGTTTTTCTGAAATTCCCTGGCTTTCTCCATTATCCAGCGGATATTGGCAATTTGGTTTCTAGTTCCTCTGCCTTTTCTAAACCCAGCTTGTACATCTGGCAATTCTCGCTCCATGAATTGCTGGAGTCTACCTTGCAAGATCTTGAGCATTACCTTACTGGCATGTGAAATAAGTGCCACTGTTCGATAGTTTGAACATTCTTTAGTGCTTCCCTTTTTTGGTATGGGGATATAAGTTGATTTTTTCCAATCTGATGGCCATTCTTGTGTTTTCCAAATTTACTGGCATATGGCATGCATCACCTTGACAGCATCATCTTGCAAGATTTTAAACAGTTCAGCTGGGATACCATCGTCTCCTGCTGCCTTGTTATTAGCAATGCTTCTTAAGGCCCATTCAACCTCACTCTTCAGGATGTCTGGCTCTAACTCACTGACCACACCGTCAAAGCTATCTCCAATATTATTATCCTTCCTATACAGATCTTCCATATATTCTTGCCACCTTTTCTTGATCTCTTCTGCTTCTGTTAGGTCCTTACCATTTTTGTTTTTGATCATACCCATTTTTGCCTGGAATTTACCTCCGATGTTTCTAATTTTCTGGAAGAGGTCTCTTGTCCTTCCTATTCTATTGTCTTCTTCCACTTCCGCACATTGTTTGTTTAAATATAATTCCTTATCTCTTCTGGCTAACCTCTGGAATTTTGCATTTAACTGGGAATATCTCCCCCTATCACTGTTGCCTTTTGCTTTCCTTCTTTCTTGGGCTACTTCCAGTGTTTCAGCAGACAGCCATCTTGCCTTCTTGGTTTTCTTTTTCTTTGGGACGTTTTTTGTTGCCGCCTCCTGAACAATGTTGCGAACGTCTGTCCATAGTTCTTCTGGGACCCTATCTACTAAATCTAGTCCCTTAAATCTATTCTTCACCTCCACTGCATATTCCTTAGGAATATTAGTGAGCTCATATCTAACTGATCTGTGGGTCTTCCCTATTCTCTTTAGTCTGATTCTAAATTTTGCAATAAGAAGTTCGTGATCTGAACTACAGTCAGCTCCAGGTCTTGTTTTTACCGACTGTATAGATGTCCGCCACCTTTGGCTGCAAAGGATGTAGTCAATCTGATTTCGGTGTCGACCATCTGGTGAAGTCCATGTATAAAGTCGTCTTTTAGGTTGTTGGAAGAGAGTGTTTGTTATGCACAGTGAGTTGTCTTGGCAAAATTCTATCAGCCTGTGTCCTGCTTCATTTTGTTCTCCCAGACCATGCTTGTCTGTAATTCCAGGTGTCGTCTGACTACCCACCTTAGCATTCCAGTCTCCTGTAATGAAAATAACATCTCTTTTTGGTGTATTATCTAGTAGGTGCTGCAGATCCTCATAGAACTGATCTACTTCTGCTTCTTCAGCATCTGTGTTTGGGGCGTATATTTGGATCACTGTGATGTTAAATGGCTTACCCTGAATTCGAATTGAGATCATTCTATCGTTTTTTGGATTGTATCCAAGCACTGCTTTAGCCACTTTATTATTAATTATGAAGGCTACTCCATTTCTTCTGTGGTCCTCTTGTCCACAGTAGTAGATCTGGTGGTCATCTGATGTGAAGTGGCCTATCCCAGTCCATTTCAGTTCACTGACACCTAAAATGTCTATATTTAATCTTGACATCTCACCAATAACCACATCCAATTTGCCCTGGCTCATAGATCTTACATTCCAGGTTCCTATGGTGTGTTGATCTTTAGAACATCGGATTCGTCGTTCACCACCAGCACCGTCGGCCGCTAGCCGTCCTTTCGGCTTTGAGCTAGCTGCGTCATCACATCTGGATGTTTATTACCTTTATGATTTATTACCTTATGCTGCCAGTAAACACTGTTAGCCCTAAAAAGCTGCATTCTTGTCTGTTTATTCTCATGCCTTGATTTTTCCCTTTAAGGCAGCATACATCCCATCAGCATCCTGATGCTGACCTTCCTCCTTGGAGATCCCAGCGAAACACGGCTGCTGAGAGGGATTTGGTGGATCCACCCTTTCCTCAGGACAATTAGTGCCCACCTCCAGGAATGGCCACAGAACCTGAAATATAGGCAAAGAAGAGGAGTTAAGAGAACAGGACATAAGAGGAACTGGATTTTCATATTCTGCCCAAAACTTCACAAGCCCTCTATGTCCATCAGTGGGGATGGAAGAGGACGATGGGACACTTGCTCCAATTATATCCCCTGGAAGAACACAGGAACAATTTCTGTAATGTTGTTCTCTAAACATCTTGTTGAATTATTATTAATTCCAGAAACTCTGTTAGGGAGAGATGTAAGAATTCAAGCACATTAAGATCCCTCCATATTTCCCAAGATGAGCGTCTCTCACCTGGCGTCCTTCCCGCTCCTCCTCCTCCGCCCAGCTCAGGAGGAAGCCTTCGGCCAGGGCCACCGCCTGGGAGCTGGTCTCCGCTCGGCACTCCCGCACCCAGCGCTGCATCTCCGTGGGCAGGACAGACAGGAACTGCTCCAAGATCACCCGGTCTAACATCTGAGCCTTGGAGTGTTTCTCTGGCTGCAGCCACCCCCAGCAGAGGCGGTGAAGGCGGCTGCAAAGCTCCCGCGGCCCCTCGGCCTCCTGGAAGGGACTATTCCTGAAGTGCCAATGCTGGATCTCGGAACGGAGGGCTTCCTCCTCCAGGATCCTCTGCCCACTTCCTGCCCAGACCTCCCCACGGCTCCCAGGCTGAGCAGCAGCAGCAGGGCCTGTTCCCACTCCCTGGCGCGCTGGCTGGGTTGCATCCATTTTCCCTCCGTTCCCTGACACAGATCCACGAGGGGCCTGCAGGTCTCCTGGGTCTCCACAGGTCTTTTCAGTCCAAGGAACCGAATGAATTGCACCGAGAGGGGCCAGGAGAGGTTTTTCAAGGCCATTCAGCTCTCCAGTGGCCTCCAGCTTTTACATCTGAGGTGGAAAAGAAAGCAAACGTCAGGAATTACAGACTGTTCTCATTTAGAAACTGTGATCGTTTAATCAATATCTCGGCCATGTAATAACCGGGGGGGGGGAGGGGTAAAATCAAGAGATGTTTCTGGTTCAGTGCAACATCTGTCCCTCCCTCCCCCCCACCGGTGGGAGACCAGCCCTCATTTTGGGGAGGGTCTTCTGCGGAGGTGCAACTCAGCTCAATTACACAGGCTGTTCTCATTTAGAAACTGTGACTGTTTAATCAAAATCAGGGCCCAGCAAGAGTTTGGAAGGGGATCAAGCAATGTTTCAGGCTCAGTGCAAAGTCTGTCTCTCCTACCCTGCCTCCCATCCAAATCTCATCTCCACTGGCAGTGGAAAAACTATTGGAGGTCTTTCCAGCCCCACCAAGGACATTTGAGGCACAGAATTGGATCTTTCCCCAAACCATCCAAAAGCTGGAAACGGCAACGTTTGCAGAGGGTGGACTGCCAGGGAGGGAATCCCCTTTCCCAGATTGTTTTTTCCTAGAAATGTTGGGAAGCAAACCTGGTTTATGCATGTAAGGTACCTGGCTTACACTTTTTACCCAAGTTTCTGAGATTGCTAAAAAGATACTTGAGTCGAGGCTTGGAAGTTAAAGTAACAGCGTTTATTTGGCCAAGCAAAGCTGGGTGGAATCCCTACGGACACTGTGGCAATGAGCGTCTTGGCAGAGATCCACACCCCCACATGAGGCGTACCACGTTTTTATACACTTCATATCAGGAACAAGGTAATAAGAAAACAAAGGACCATACATTGCTCATCTGCTTATTGCTTCTTTTCCTGTGTGCGGTTACATTTTACTGCTAAATGGTGTGACATTCCTCACTGCATGATTATCTTTGTTTACTTAAATGGTGTTACATACATTGCTCATTACATAGTTATCTCTGGTTCATTAAATGGTGTCACATTGCTCATTACATAGTTATCTCTGGTTCCTGTATACGTGCTGTTACATCCCTTGCTAAATGAGAGTTCCTAGCGTAAACATGTTACAGAAGCAAAAATGGCTCAGGTTATGCTAGTCCCTTCACCATCTTAAACTGTACAGTGCTTTTGTCACTGCCACAAATGTCCCTAATATATTCTCTCATAAAATCTGAGTGCTCCTATTTTTTTTTCCATGTATCTCTTAGGGCCTGCAGCAGCTTAATGGGAAGGGACGCGGTGGCTCAGCAGGTTAAACTGCTGAGCTGTAGGCTGCCGATCAGGTCGGCAGTTCGAACCCCGTGCAACGAGGTGAGCTCTTGTTGCTAGTCCCAGCTCCCGTCAACCCAACAGTTCGAAAGCTTAGCAAGTAGATAAATGGGTACCACCTTAAGTGGGCTAATTTGCTGGTGTCCTGTCGGGAAGTCGGTTTCACTGGAGGAGAGGATCGGACGAAGATCAAATAGCAGCGGTGACGACGGACCCGGATGCAACATCTAAAGGATGTCAGCAGCCAGCTCAAGGAATGCTGGGAATTGTAGTCCGGAAGTCTTAGAAGAGTCGGTTCCCTTACCCCCTCCCCTCACGCGCGGTTAAATGAATTGTATAATTAATGTATATATATGGATGTAAGCCGCCTAGAGTCCTCCATTAGGGAGAGGATAGGCGGGGTATAAATATCACAATAAATAAGAGTTCAGCTGATAGCCAGAACTGTGTAGTTAGCCTTTCTCAAACTAACATTTTCTCTCCTCCCTCATTGCTAATACTGGGACATGTTTGACTAAAAAGAATCAGCCCAGAAATTAAATACTCAACTTTTCACCTGGAAGTCCAATGGGAGACGAGAAGTTTCTCTCCTATGTATAAACCTACATGATTTATAAGGCTAGACCTAGTACTGAAACATTCCCCAAAATATGGACAATCATACGGTTTATCTCGTGTGAGTCCTCTGGTGTATCACCAGGTGGGAATTCTGACTGAAAGTTTTCCCACAATCTGGACACTCATATGGTTTCTCTCATGTGTGAGTGCTCTGGTGTATCACCAGGTAGGAATTCTGACTGAAACTTTCCCCACAATCTTGACACTTATACGGTTTCTCTCCTGTGAGTCCTCTGGTGTAACACAAGCCTGGAATTCTGACTGAAACCTTTCTCGCAATCGGGACACTCATACGGTTTCTCTCCTGTGTGAGTGCTCTGGTGTCTCACCAGGCTGGAATTGTGACTGAAACCTTTCCCGCAATTCGGACACTCATACGGTTTCTCTCCTGTGTGAGTCCTCTGGTGTTTCACCAGGCTGGACTTCAAACTGAAACTTTTCCCACAATCCGGACACTCATACGGTTTCTCTCCTGTGTGAATGCTCTGGTGTTGCACCAGGCTGAACTTCAAACTGAAACTTTTCCCACAATCCGGACACTCATACGGTTTCTCTCCTGTGTGAGTCCTCTGGTGACTCACCAGGCTGGAATTCTGACTGAAACTTTTCGCGCAATCCGGACACTCATACGGTTTCTCTCCTGTGTGAGTGCCCTGGTGTTTCACCAGACTGGAATTCTGACTGAAACTTTTCCCACAATCTGGACACTCATACGGTTTCTCTCCTGTGTGAGTGCTCTGGTGTCTCACCAGGTTAGAATGGTGACTGAAACCTTTCCTGCAATCGGGACACTCATACGGTTTCTCTCCTGTGTGAGTGCTCTGGTGTCTCACCAGGCTGGAATTGTGACTGAAACCTTTCCCGCAATCCGGACACTCATACGGTTTCTCTCCTGTGTGAGTCCTCTGGTGTTTCACCAGGCTGGACTTCAAACTGAAACTTTTCCCACAATCCGGACACTCATACGGTTTCTCTCCTGTGTGAATGCTCTGGTGTTGCACCAGGCTGAACTTCAAACTGAAACTTTTCCCACAATCCGGACACTCATATGGTTTCTCTCCTGTGTGAGTCCTCTGGTGACTCACCAGGCTGGAATTCTGACTGAAACTTTTCGCGCAATCCGGACACTCATACGGTTTCTCTCCTGTGTGAGTCCTCTGGTGTTTCAACAGGCTGGACTTCAAACTGAAACTTTTCCCACAATCCGGACACTCATACGGTTTCTCTCCTGTGTGAGTGCTCTGGTGTATCACCAGGCTGAACTTAAAACTGAAACTTTTCCCACAATCTGGACACTCATACGGTTTCTCTCCTGTGTGAGTGCTCTGGTGTTTCACCAGGCTGGAATTCTGAATGAAACTTTTCCCACAATCCGGACACTCATACGGTTTCTCTCCTGTGTGAGTGCTCTGGTGTCTCACCAGGCTAGAATTGTGACTGAAACCTTTCCCGCAATCCGGACACTCATACAGTTTTTCTCCTGTGTGAGTCCTCTGGTCAGTCACCAGGCTGGAATTCTGACTGAAACTTTTCGCGGAATCTGGACACTCATACGGATTCTCTGCAGTGTGAGTCCTCTTGTGATTCACCAGGCTGGAATTGTGACTGGAACTTTTCCCACAATCTGCACACTCATACCGTTTCTCCCTGAGGTGAGTCCTCTTGTGATTCACCAGGGTGGCGTGCTTGCTAAAGCTTTTGCTGCATCGATAACACTGGTAGGGCTTCTCGCTGGTGTGGGTCCTCTCGTGCATAATCAGCTGTGATCTGTAATCTGTGTTTTTCCCACAATATAGACCTCTGTGGGGCTTTTCCACCACTTATATTCTTGGATTCTCAAGATCAAAACTATTTCTGATCCCTTGTTTGGTGGTGCTTTGATTCAAGGTGACTTCCAGATATTTCCCTCTTTTTCTTAAT
The DNA here is from genome assembly GCA_023362775.1 of Charina bottae. Taxonomy (NCBI): domain Eukaryota; kingdom Metazoa; phylum Chordata; class Lepidosauria; order Squamata; family Charinaidae; genus Charina; species Charina bottae. The sequence continues at coordinate 3,121,992 of JALMGJ010000002.1, read as the reverse complement.
TTGGAAATTGTCCCCCTTGACCTCTTCATATAATATTTGAGTTCCACATATTCAATTTTTTTCCAGCTCAGAAACTCTCTTCCTGTTTTTCTCTCCCTTGGCTGTCACCTGCTGGGGAAGAAGAGTTTTGGGGTTCTCTGGAGAAAGTGGAAAAGATTTGATTGCTGCCTTGATTTGCTTTCCTTTTTAATGCTGCTTGTGATTCTCGGTTGTCCAGCAGGCTCTTATAGGCATCCATTTCATCTATAAGATTCACATAAAAGTGTTATTTTAATTATTATCTATAAAATGGCTGCACAACACATGCAAACAACAACAAAAAAGCATTCATTACAATGAAGAAGTTTTCCTTCTTCAAAAGGGTAGATTAACCTCTAACATTCATTATGATTCATTTGACACATAGAAGACGAGCAAGATCCAAGTTCAAATCCTGAAATTCACTTCTTGGCTTGGGTCAGTCCTAGATTCTTAGCACTGCAAAGGGATATCATCAAGGATATCTGGAAATGCTGGGGATACGTTCTACACATACACATAGAGGCACTCAGAGAGAAATACAGATACACACACCTACAAATGTATTTATGCAGAAAATCCATGTGTATTTCAGCCTGCAAAATGTCCCAGAAGTGTGAATGGTCAAACTTTGGGGGCTACTTTTAGAGGGCTGCGGGGCTTTAACAGATGAAATGGTGCCCAAAGCCTCTGCAAGATTTAAAGCACCAGTTTTGTCCATTCAACTCCTCAGGTCCAAATAAGAGAAGAGCAGAAAATACTGTTCACAACCACTCTGGGGACATCACCATACAGTACAGGTAGTCCTCCTTTCTGACTGCAATTGGGACCGGCACCTCTGTCACTAAGCAGCTCGGCCATTAAGTCGCTCTGCGAGTGAGATGGCTGGGGAATAAATTGGATTTATAAATAAAATAATTAAGATGACATCACGTGAATGCACTGACTTACAACATCAGTTCTGGCTGCGGTCAGTAAGCAAATCACCGTGTGTCATTAAGCACTATGTCAAACAACCATGATATATGAATGGGAGACCACTAGGAAATCCAGGGTTGGCTAGACTTGGCAGTGAATAAAAACATCAAGTTTTTATACACTTCATATCAGGAACAAGGTAATAAGAAAACAAAGGACCATACATTGTTCATCTGCCTATCTCTTCTTTTCCTGTGTGCTGTTACATTTACTGCTAAATGGTGTTACATTCTTCACTACATGGTTTTGTTGTTGTTGTTCAGTCGTTTAGTCTAGTCGTGTCTGACTACATGGTTATCTCTGATTTATTAAATGGTGTTAAATTACTCGTTACATAGTTATCTCTGATTTCCTGTATACGTGCTGTTACATCCCTTGCTAAATGACAGTTCCTAGGTAAGCATGTTACAGAAGCAAAAATGATTCAGGTTATGCTATTCATGCAAAAGCTGAGTGCATTTTTCCTTTAGGCTTCCTCCCCTCCCCTCAACTCTCTCCCTCCCCCCAGGGTTGTATCGCTTGCACGCACAGGCCAGGAGCAGGAATGGGGGTCTCCCCCTCCCTCCAAGCCTCGGGATTCGGAATCCAACAAACCCTCCCGGGGAATCCGGGGTCCCTCCCTCTCGCCACCGACTCCGGGACTGTTTGGAGGGGAGGCGCACTTTTTATTTATTTATTTATAATTCGATTTATATCACCGCTCCATCTCCCCTTAGGATCCCCTTCCATTTGTAAGAAGCGGCCGGGGAGGCTCTGCCTGCGGGTGGAAGTGGGCTGTTTCCTCCCCCCGAGGCTCTGGGTCGCGGGACCCCCTCCTGTTCCCCCCCCCCCGATTCCCAGGGCGCAACTCACAGCCGGTCCTCCAGAGCCAGGCAGAGGAGCGGAGTCTCAGCGGCGCTCAGCGACAAGGCGGCGAAGAGAGCGCCCCCTCGTGGCACCTGTGGGCAGCGCCCGGGGCTCTGGAGGCGAGGGCGTGGGGGGAACTTCAGAGATCATCTAGTCCAGTCCTTGCTAAATGCATGGCCTTTGCCGGATGAGCCTCCCGCCTGTTTGAAGATCTCTCGTGGAAGAGACCTCTTCGCTTCAAGTGGCGGGCTGTTCCCAGGGCGGAACCCTTTTCTGGTCAGGAAATCGCTCCCAACAGCTCACCTAAAGCTGCTTCCTTGGAGTTTTAATCTACTGGTTCTGGTCCTGCAGGGAGAACTGATCCCCTCCCAGTTTCCGGACTCTCCCCCTCCCCTCCCAGGACTTGGAAGACTGACCCTGGGTGAGCCCTTTGCACGTCTCCCTCCCCTCCCCTCCGCTGCCTTCCCACGAGGAGGGTCTGGACGTGTCTGGCTCCCGGTCCTGCCAGACGTTCCGGCGGCCTCTTTGCCGCCTGCGGAGATCAAGGGGTTACAGCGAGCGAGTGCGGAATCCTAGAGAGGCCGAACGTGTCCCGCTTCCCACTTTGTAGCAACGCCAAGGATGGCGCGCATGCTCAGTCCCCTCCGAGGCGCCGGGAGGCCGTGGGCGCCAGGCGTTCTGCACGGGCGGGCGGGGACAATGGTGGCGGGAGGGGGAGGAAGGCCGCGGGGAGGGGGAGCGGAGAGCTGCTCGAGGAAAGGGCGCGAGCCCGCTGGGTCACGTGACCCTGGCGAGCCAATGGCGGGAGAGAAACGCCCGTCAGGTTTTGGCGGGAAGGGAGTTGCTGGATGGACTGACTTGTTTCTCTGCTGGGCGCGAATCCCCCTCGTCGCCTTAAAGGCGCCGGACCTTTCCAGGGCCTCGGGCGGGGGTGGGAGGCCTGAAGGCCGGTCGAGGGGATCTCCTGGTGGCCTCCGATGCGGGCCCCGACAGAGAGGAGAGCCCGAATCCTTGGCCCGCACAAATGCCTATCCGTCTATGTGAGCTCTCATGAAGTAGTTTGAGGGGAGAATTAGAGACGATGGAACTCTGGAGGTTGAATCTACAAACTCAGGATGTCTGTGTGGGTTAAGAGGGAGGGAAGAAAGGAGACCGGAAATTGTTTTATGGGACCCTAAATGTTTATGCTGTCAAGATGAAGATCGAGATTAGGAGAGGATGTATGGCCCCCTGACCTGGGGGCCGGATGGAGCATGGTGGACCTGGCATTCCTCAATGGAGGCTCTAACTAGGGAATAACCTTAGCTAATTAACATCTTAAAAGAGACACCTCAAAGATGTATTTTATGGGAAACATGGCTTATGCTAAGGGATATTATGGGGTGGCATGTAGCATGTGAAGGTACTGTGCAGGTGCTGTAGGAATTAACCAATAGGAAGCTTTTGTTTATTGATAACTGCTGTGGAACTGTATAAAACTGCCACGCGTTGTGTGTTCAGTGCACCCTCCCTTTCCACGAGGAGTGTCCGCTTTCTTCTAGGAGTCTGGAATAAACGAACTTGATTCTCCCGCCCCGTGTTGTCAGCCAACAAGTTCGTTCTGTAGGTACAGATCTATATACACGTTGCTCCTGAAAGGGGAGAGGCCGCACTGCTCGGCTTCAGCCTGGGTTTGAGGCCCCAAAGCGAGAGAGAAGCATGGACAGAAGAGATCCCCGAGGGACTGCCTGGGTACACATTGCTCCTGAAAGGGCTTGCAAGACAGTTGCTAGTTTAGAGATCTCACCTTAACTAGAATCTTTTAAATTATCCTATTCCATTCTAGGTAAGCCACCAAGATTCTTTCTGATTGCAGCGAAATAGGAAATTTTAAATAAATAATATTTTTCTATGTCCAAAATTAAACATAAAAATAAAATAGCATTATTCTCTATTAACACTCATGATAAAAGAAGCTGCTTCTGTCTCTTCTATCCTGGAAGGAAAACAGCAACAATTCAGCTGCAGTAATCTGGATCAGTCTTATAGCAGACTATGGGATGAGTTTCTACTTGCTTTAGGGTATGGAATAGTTGATATTCCTATTTAGAAAAGTCATGAGACAAATTTATCTGAGAGCACGAAGAACAATTTCAGGGCTTTTAATAGAGATGTACTTCAGAAGATCTGCCATTTGCCCATGGAACGTCTGACTTGAGGTGTTAACAAAGTCACCTTATTGGCTCTGCCTAAGTCGTTATCTAAGATTGGTTTGTGTGCTTCATGTATAAGGGAGAGTTCTGCCTTTAGCAATCAGTTGTTGAGCTCCACAGGGTAGTTAGAAATACATCAAGATAAGCCTGCTTTGGCGTCCCTGTTCCTGGAAAGCTAGCCTTCAAGAGCGTCTGACCAACAATAATATGGTCTTAGGAATCTCACTGAATATTCTCCAAGGATATTTAAACCCATTATTAGTTTTATAAATTACTCTTCGTACAGGACTACACACACATTCACATGCCCAATCAACACACCACTAACAGCACCACAAGCTTTCTTTATAGGTCACACATCTTTACTGTACTCCCTACTCAGTGCTGAATGCCTTCCATTTATTGACATGCATATTGTACTCCTCTCAGGTACTGCTCTTAGCACATTTGAAACAATCAACTCCATAGTCACTCAAAGAGTTCTCCAAAAACCTGCATCCATCTATCTATCTATCTATCTATCTATCTATCTATCTATCTATCTATCATCTATCTATCTATCTATCTTTTTCTTTCTTTCTTTCTTTCTTTCTTTCTTTCTTTCTTTCTTTCTTTCTTTCTTTCTTTCTTTCTTTCTTTCTCTTTCGTTTCTCATTCAGACCTTTGTCAGCGACCTGCTAAGTAGAAATGGTCTCTTTCATGGTGCAAATTATCTACTTTGTCATGGCCGAGGATTCAGACTCTGAGTCTAATTAAGCTGCTCTAGCTGAACCTGTGGAATGTCAGCCTCAGGAAATAGCAGGCCAAGAATCACTTGAGGCTGATCAAACACAGGCACCACCTGAACAGCTGGAGCAGTCAGATGACGACCCAACAGTTGGAAAGCTTGCAAGTAGATAAATTGGGTACCACCTTAAGTGGGAAAATTTGCTGACGTCCTGTTGGGTCGGCGTCCACCGTACTGAAGATCTCTTGAATGGCGGCGGTCACGACGGATCCTGAAGTAACAACAGCTACAGGACGTCAGCAGCCGGCTCCGACGCAAGGCATCGTGGGACATGTAGTCCAGAAGCCAGAGAAGAGTCGGTTCCCTTACCCCCTCCCTTGGCGCGCCCGCGCGGTTTAAATGGAAATAATGTATAACGATGTATATGTATGAAGATGTATGTAAGCCGCTTAGAGTCCTCCGTTAGGGAGGGGATAGGCGGGGTATAAATACAATAATAAATAAATAAATAAATGATGAAGCACAGCCCCCAAGCCCTCAGAGTGGAGAGCAGAACAACGCTCAGTGAGGTTTCTTGCCTAACGAAGGGAGAGGCCTTCATAATTGAAGGCAGCTGGCTGCAGCCAGATTTAAGAGACAGCTTTGACCCAGGTTTCCTTGTTGGAAATAACTGTCTGATCTCCAGTTCTTGCTGACCTTCTTGTGGATTCTGCTCGTGAAACTCTGACCCTTGGACTAACTGAATAACCTGACTTGGCTCACTGATCTTGGACTGGATTTTGGACTTCTCTCCTGCTGAAAGTGAAACCATTCAGGCAAGCTTTCTTCCCCAGACTTTTGTGTTGATTCATGATCCTCCCTTGTCTGTTGTTATCTGCTTAACTTTGAAGTAAATTGCTCATTACCATAGCAACTGTGTTGGGAGTGTGTAATTGAAACCTAAAGCAGGACAGTGCTCCACCTGGCCTCCCTATTCTACTACCCTTAGGGAAATAAAGCATTTAGGACTGGAATAACCAAAGGCCAATCACTCCCTTTCGGACTGTCCGTGCTGCCTCCCCTTGGCTGTGGGAGCTCGCTGGGTGCCTTTGGGATGGTTCCTGTCTCAGCACAGGCCTGCTGGTGGGACTGTCACTGTGGGAAGAAGAGGAGGGAAGAGGTTGTCCCCACCTGGTGTTCCTCAAGGTAACCGGTAGAAAAAGAAAGAAATGAGACACTAAGTAAATCTTTGGGTACCACTCAAAGGCCAAATGTATCTCAGGTTGTAGAAAGTTGCAAATGTTTCAGCTCTTTGCTTCCCATTTCAGTCCTCTGATGTAGAGTAAGAAGATTGCTTCGACCGAAGCCTTTTCGATGCTGCATGGTTTCTCTCCGTATATGTAAAATTATGTAATTATGAAAGTTCTGAGCAAATTCCATGCATTTATAAGTTCCCACGTTTAATACACTTTAGTTTCTCCCCTTTCTTACTTCAATTATAGGTAGATCTGCTTTGCAAATCTCGATAAAATAGTTAAGAGCAGAGACGTCACACTGACAACAAAGGTCTGCATAGTTAAAGCAATGGTATTCCCCGTAGTAACCTATGGCTGTGAGAGCTGGATCATAAGGAAGGCTGAACGAAGGAAGATAGATGCTTTTGAACTGTGGTGTTGGAGGAAAATTCTGAGAGTGCCTTGGACTGCAAGAAGATCAAACCAGTCCATCCTCCAGGAAATAAAGCCAGACTTGAGGGAACGATATTAAAGGCAAAACTGAAGTACTTTGGCCACATAATGAGAAGACAGGATACCCTGGAGAAGATACTGATGCTATGGAAAGTGGAAGGCAAAAGGAAGAGGGGCTGACGAAGGGCAAGATGGATAGATGCTATTCTGGAGGTGACGGACTTGACCTTGGGGCAGTTGGGGTTGGCGACAGCTGACAGGAAGCTCTGGTGTGGGCTGGTCCATGAAGTCATGGTCCCCTAAAATTTCAAATAGGATTGACCTTTCATATGACCTTGATATCACAAAATAATACAGTGGTACTAAAGTGACGTTGAAAACCCCGAGAAATCCAGTGGTTTGGGAATGTGACACACACACACAAAAAAAAATTCCATACAGGATTTCCTTGAGCTGAATGGTATTTCTTGATAATAGGAGATTAGAAAATATGGTTCTGAAATTAAAAAAAATATTTTAGGTAATATTTTCATTTTACATATCGCTACTCTCCCAAACCATGACAATTTCAATTTTTTATATCCAAATATTTTTTCTTTTATTTCTTCCTTCAACTTATCAAAATTCACTGTTTTTATATCCTGTAAATTTTTATATCCTGTAAATTTTTAGTTATATTTATCCCCAAATATTTAAAACTCTCTGTAACTTTAATCTTATATTTCTTTCTGCTATTATATTATATTTATATTATATTTCTGCTATTTCCCCTCTACTATTATTAACATCATCTCAGACTTATTCCAAATTATTTTCAGGCCCATTACTTCTTCAAAATCTTCCAAATGTTTCTGAATGTTACTTAAAGCTTCTAATGGTTCTACTATAGTTAACATATTATCATCCGGAAACAAGCTAATCTTTACTTTTTCTCCTTGTCCTATTCCTTCTATATCTTTATCTTTCCTTATCGCATTTGCTAATAACTCTATCACTAATATAAATAAAATTGGAGATAATGGGCAGCCTTGTCTTGTTCCTTGGCTTAGGTTAAATTGTTCTGTTTTTCCATCATTAACTAATACTGAAGCTTTATTCCCTGCATATAGTTTTGTAATAATATTAAATTTTTTCCCGAATCCCATTTGTTGAACTAAATTTTTTAATGTTGGTGTAAGGCACTCCATCTGATATCTGTAACCTCCTTGCTCTAGAGTAACTCACAGATGCATGAGTTCTTAGAAGCAGAAGAGTTTATTACAGGATACAGAAGCTAGCACTAACAAAGATTTGAATGAGTGAAATAGATACAGTGGTTACATTTAAGCATTCCCTTCCCCCAAGGTCCTTTGTTGGAGACACGTGTAGCAGTGTCTTCCGAGACGCGTCGTCATCCATTGGCGAGGATGTGTATTCACTATCGTCAGCCATGTGCGAACTGGTCTACTCGACCGGCGTCAGTTTCATGTCATTTGCAGCTTCCCGGAGTGTGCATATCCGTCTCGCGCTTTGGCAGAGATCTGCCGATCTCTGACATGCTCCCGGCCCAAGATGCTCCCCCCCCCTCCTGTGGTACGTGTTCCGATATTCCCCCTATTACTACACATTTTCAGACATTTCCTGTAACGAGAGAGCATACAGTATTTTAACATCTTGCCTTGTCCAAGCGTTTACGTCAATGTGGTTTGTCCGGGAATTCCCTGTGAAAGGCTTTCACGAGTTTGGGAGCACGTGTGTGTTTTGCACTGACCCATTCCCTGTCTCCAATTGGTAGGTGTTGCCACTTCACTAGGTACTGTAACTGTCCCTTGTGCCTTCTGGAGTCTAGAATTCTGTCAATCTCGAAATGTGGTTCGCCCTCCACCAACAATGGGGGGGGGGTTCCACTGGTTCTGGGTGCCAGTGTTGTGAGCTGTGGTGTTGTTTCAACAAACTGATGTGAAACACAGGATGCACCTTTCTTAGCGCTTTTGGCAATTGTAATTTTGCCGCTACTGGGTTGATGACCTCAATGATTGGGAATGGACCTATGAATTTTGGTGCCAATTTCCTTGATGGTTGTGTTGCCCGCAGATTTTTCGTTGACAAGTATACCTTGTCTCCTACTCTCAATTCCCATTCTCCCCCCCTCTTGCGGTCCGCATATTTTTTGTAACTAGCTTTGGCTTCCTGCAATGTTTGCACCATGACTGGCCAATTGCTAGTTAGTTTTTCTATCCATTCGTCCGCTTTTAGGGTTTGTGGCAGTTCCGTGTTGTGTGACCTAGCCAATTCAGGGATAGCTACAAAGTCCTGCCCTGTGGCGACTTTAAATGGCGAAAGTCCCGTGCTTTGATGTACCATGTTGTTATAAGCAACCTCTGCGAACGGCAACAGTTCTGCCCAATCGTTCTGTTGGTAGTTGATGTAACATCTAAGGTACTGCTCCAGTGTCGCGTTCAGACGTTCGCTCGCTCCATCCGTGCAAGGATGGAACGCACTACTGAGCCCCTGTGCCGCTCCAATTAAATTCAAAGAAGCCCGCCAAAATTTGGAAGTAAAAGTACTGCCGCGATCGCTGATTATGCGTTCCAGCGTTCCGTGGGCTCTATAGATGTGTTTTTCCTTTTTCTGTGCTTTCTTGCCTTCCTGCTCACCGGCAATTCCCTCCATCGTCTGGGTGCTTGCTGAGCTGGGTCCGGCTTCTTTGCTGACTCCTGTCGCCTCTACCAATTCCATTTCTTGCTGCGGTATTGAGGTGTGTAGGTTTGCGTGACCACCTTCAACCGAGGGTTCGCTGATTGTCAGAGTAATCCCCGGGATAGTTAGTCAAAATTTTTTTTCATTCAAGTCTTTATGTAAGGCACTCCATCCGATATCTGTAACCTCCTTGCTCTAGAGTAACTCACAGACGCATGAGTTCATAGAAGCAGAAGAGTTTATTACAGGATACAGAAGCTAGCACTATCAAAGACTTGAATGAGTGAAATAGATACAGTGGTTACATTTAAGCATTCCCTTCCCCCAAGGTCCTTTGTTGGAGACACGTGTAACAGTGTCTTCCGAGACGCGTCGTCATCCGTTGGCGAGGATGTGTATTCGCGATCGTCAGCCATGTGCGAACTGGTCTACTCGACCAGCGTCAGTTTCGTGTCATTTGCAGCTTCCTGGAGTGCGCATATCCATCTAGCGCTTTGGCAGAGATCTGCCGATCTCTGACAGTTGGCCATTCTACTGAATCAAAAGCTTTAAAAATATCTAGTGCTTTATGTTTTACCTCTTTTTCTTTTATATACTATAATTAATTACATTTAATAACCTTCTCATTAGATCTGCAATTTGTCTTCCTTTTATAAATCCACTTTGATCATTTCTAATATAATTTCCTATAAACCCATTCAATCTTTTAGCAATAATTGCTGTAAATATCTTTGCATCTTGATTTATTAATGATATTGGTCTATATCAGTGCTTTCCAAACTGCTGCTGTTGGCGACACACCAGCAGTGGCGGCGCGCGTGGCAGCGGCCTCGTTTTCCGCTAAAATGCGGAAGCACTGGTGGTGCGCCGCCACCATGCACACCGCCACCGCGCACCCCCCCGCGCCACTGCCGTGCACGTCCCCGCCGCTTCCAGGTTGTTTCGCGACACACAGTTTGGAAAGCTATGGTCTATATGAATCTATTTCTGATTTATCTTTTCCAGGCTTTGGAATCTATGTAAGGCACTCCATCCGATATCTGTAATCTCACTACTCTAGAGTAACTCACAGACGCAGGAGTTCTTAGAAGTAGGAGAGTTTATTACAGGATACAGAAGCTAGCACGAACAAAGACTTGAATGAGTGAAACAGATACAGTGGTTACATTTAAGCATTCCCTCCCCCCAAGGTTCTTTGTTTGGAGACACGTGTAATCGTGTCTTCCGAGACGCGTCGTCATCCGTTGGCGAGGATGTGTATTTGCGGTCATCAGCCATGTGCGAACTGGTCTACTCGACCGGCGTCAGTGACATGTCAGTTTCAGCTTCCCGGAGTGCGCATATCCGTCTAGCGCTTTGGCAGAGATCTGCCGATCTCTGACATGCTCCCGGCCCAAGATGCTCCCCCCCCTCTTGTGGTACGAGTTTCGGTACTCCCCTTATTACTAAACATTTTCAAACAGTTCCTGTAAGGAGAGAGCAGACATTAATTTAGTATTTTGCCTAGTCCAAGTGTTTGTGTCAATGTGGTTTGTCCCTTTCTGCGCTAGCCCTTTGCCTACAGCTATGGACCATCCCGCTAGCCTTGGTTCGGTGCTGCTTAGAGGAATGGGGGTTTTCATTACCTCTATGTGGTTTTGCTTCTTCTGTGCTTTCTTGCCCTCCCGCTCACTGGCAACTCCCTCCATCGTCTGGGCGCTTGTTGAGCTGGGTCCGGCTTCTTCGCTCACTCCTGCCGCCTCTACCGATTCCATTTCGTGGTCTCTGCTGGCCGCTTGCTGCTTGGGAGCGCTGGTCGCTGCCGTCGCTTTGCCTCCACGTGGTCTCCGCCGCCTCTTAGATGCTGGGGATCGCCGCCTCTCAGCTGTTAAGAACGCCTTTGTGCTGCTGCTGCGCCGCCGCTGGCCGGCTGTTAAGGCTCGCCGCCTCTCCGCTGCTTGGGGCCGCCGGTTTCCGCCGCTGCTCAGCTATTAGGGTGCTGGTTTCTTCTGCTACGCCGCCCCCGCCGGTTTTTGCTACCGCTCTTCCGCCGCCGCTCAGCTGCTCAGAATGCCCCTGCTCAGCTGTTAAGAGCGCCGGTTTTGCTGCTGCTCTACCGCCGCCGCTCAGCTGCTTGGGAACGCCGGTTTTGCTGCTGCTCTACCGCCACCGCTCAGCTGCTTGGGAACGCCGGTTTTGCTGCTGCTCTACCGCCGCCGCTCAGCTGCTTGGGAACGCCGGTTTTGCTGCTGCTCTACCGCCGCCGCTCAGCTGCTTGGGAGCGCCGGTTTTGCTGCTGCTCTACCGCCGCTGCTCAGCTGTTGGGAACGCCGGTTTTGCTTCTGCTCTGCCGCCGCCGCTCAGCTGCTTGCTGCTCCGCTGCTGGGGAAAGCCGTTTTCTCCGAAACTTCCCCCCCCCCCGGGTCTCTGCCCAGTGTACATAAAAGCCGGTCTCAACCGTGAAGTTTCCCGGGAAAACCGGTTTGTTTTGCATTCAAGTCTTTATGTAAGGCACTCCATCTGATATCTGTAATCTCACTACTCTAGAGTAACTCACAGACGCAGGAGTTCTTAGAAGTAGGAGAGTTTATTACAGGATACAGAAGCTAGCACGAACAAAGACTTGAATGAGTGAAACAGATACAGTGGTTACATTTAAGCATTCCCTCCCCCCAAGGTTCTTTGTTTGGAGACACGTGTAATCGTGTCTTCCGAGACGTGTCGTCATCCATTGGCGAGGATGTGTATTTGCGGTCATCAGCCATGTGCGAACTGGTCTACTCGACCGGCGTCAGTGACATGTCAGTTTCAGCTTCCCGGAGTGCGCATATCTGTCTAGCGCTTTGGCAGAGATCTGCCGATCTCTGACAATCAAAACTATTATAGAATACTGCCAGGATGGTGGAATCTCCCCTCCTTCTAAAATACTATTAAATAATTTTTCAAATTTCAGAATTAAATTTTTTAAAAATATTTTATAAAATTCTGCCCCTAAACCATCCATCCCAGGTGTTTTTCCAACTTTCAAATTCTTTATAACCTCTATCATAAATTTTTGTTATAATCTATTTTTATCATCCTCCTGAAGTTTGTTACCTAAATTTTTCTCAATATAATTTCTAATTTTCTCTTCTGAACTCCCTTTAGTTGTATATAACTTCTCATAAAATTCTTGTATTGCTTTTATCTTATCTTTCATCAAAGTACATCTATTTCCTTTTATATCTTTAATTATACCTATTTCCATTTTTGTCTTTTTCAATTGAACAGCCCTAGCTAACATCTTAGAATTTTTATTAGCATATTCAAAGTATTCTCTTTTTAGGTAATTCAAAATTCTCTGGACCTTTTCCATCTCACTTCCTTGCAATTCTTTTTTTAATGCTAATATCTCATTCAAAAATTTTTAATCTCTATTAATAGTATAAATTCTCTCTAATTCTCTTATCTTCCATTCTATCTCTTCTTCCTTTTGCTTTTTTAATATTGAGGCTTCTTTAATACTTAATCCTCTTATAACTGCCTTCATTGAATCTCATAGTATTCCTTTCTCAATCTCACCATAATCATTAATCTGCCATATTTCCTTCCATTCTCTCTTTAGTTTTTCCGTTATCTCTTCATTTCTAAAAATATTCATATCCATTTTCCATCTTTTAGCTTCCTTATAATCACATTTCACTTTCATTTGAATATTCATCATTGAATGATCACTAACTTTTATGACTCCAATTTCTACATTTGTAATTTTTGTCAACGCATTATCTGAAGCAAATATATAATCTATTCTTGAAAATGTATTGTGTACTTGTGAAAAATATGTAAATGCTTTCTCCTTACCCTTCAATTCTCTCCAAACATCCTTTATCACAGGAGGAGTTAAAACAATGGCAAAATATTATAAATAATTTTTGTAATGGAGATAAAAAATCAAGGATAAATAAAGTTATGGTACATATCCCAGAAAGGAGGAGGATTAGGTATTCCAAATATTAGTATGTATTATATAGCTAGTCAAATGAGATATGTTCCTAATATGATATATGGATAAGAAAATTTGATTTGGGGTGAAATGGAGTTAGGGGAGATAAGAGATAAGGATTGTTTTCTTTTTATACAAAACAGAAAATGTTTTAGTGAAATAAAAAATCCAGTAAGTAAAGTTACTTTATAGATTTGGCATAAAAATAAAAATATATTTAGTCCAGGAATATCACCACTGACTCCAATTGTAGAATTAGAAAAATTCCCAGAGAATCTTAAGGCAGGATTAAAGATATAGAATGAGCTGGGGTATTAAGATTGAATGATTGGTTAAGTAAAGTTAAGTTTCAAGTAGAGGAGATATAAAGGAAATATTTAAACAGAGTACAATATCCTGGTATAATGTATTGCAATTGGAGTCATGGACTAAGAATTTGGATGCAAAGAATTATGAAAAATATGTCTGTTAGAATTAAAGAGAATTGCTATAAGACAGTTTGGAAATGGTATATGACTCCAATAACGTTATGCCACTATAATAAAAATAATTTAATAAATTGTTGGAGGTGTAAAAAAGAAATTGGGACTTACTTACATTTATGGTGGGAATGTGAAAAGATAAAAAAATGGGAAAAGGTTTTCGCTGAGATCAATGAAATACTATCTATTAATTTGCAAATAAATCCAAAAATAGCATTATTGTTAAATTTTGGAAATATGAAATTAGATTGGCAAAAGAGAGAGATGATAATAATTCTTGTCACTGCCCTAAGATTAATAATAGTTAAAAAATGGAAAATGGATTATGAGTATGAGCCTGAAGATTGGTTTAAAGTGTTATGGAATATTGCTATTAATGACAAATTGACTTATGAACTAAAATATAGAAAGGGTTTGGTGAAAAGGAATGATTTTGAGGTTATATGTGGTGAATTTCTGGAATACGTCTTTGTTAAAGGGAAAGGAGTAAAACCAGATCAATATATATTATCATTTTGGGGAAGAGGGCTTATTAAGAATCAGTAATAATAAAAATGTATGATAATAAAAAGTAGAGAGATAAGGAGAGATACAAGTCCCACGGGTGTTGGGTGCACGTAGAGGTTAAGTTTATAAAGTTATATATGTTATGTTTTGGTTGTTTGATTTTTTTTGTTATTATTGTGTGTTTTGTTATTGTATTTAAAAAAAAAGAAAATATGGTTCTGGTTGCTTTACTCAGAGAAATTAAAACAGAAAGAGAAATAGCTTGACTGAACTCCCTCCTTTTAAAAAAAATATTGCTCATATGGTACACTGTTGGATCAATAAAACCATTTTTGAAGAAAAGGGGCAACAGCTGCAATCAAACTCACTGGCTACACTTCAGCTTTCAGCTGGGTTAATGCGATCTTGCACCCAGAAACATACTAAACTAAATAAGCATATAAACATTTGGGTGAAATTTTCACTGATAAACCAGAGTTATGGACATAAGGGGAGGGAATGGGCTTTTTAGCAACTGCATTAGGCGCCAAAAGTTAATCGTGACTTCGCTTTGGAACTAAATGCAAGGACTAGTCCAGGCAGTCACCAGGAGTCAAAAACTACCTTGAAGGCACACGGATGTGCACACACTTGAAGCTCATCACACACTACATGCATGCATGCTATTCCCCCCACATGGAGCCTTTTAAGAGAATTCAGTTCAGTTCTTGACTGAAGCTCTGTTTGCATTCCATACCTTTAGATGTTTCGCATAACAGTGGATCCTTTTACAGGAATTAAGGAAACTTCACCCCTAAAGGCATCTAACCCATGTGGGTCATTTTATGGGAACTTGATTGCTCCACCTGAAGTTCTTTCCACACATCATGCATATGTACACCCCCCGCCCCGTGGTTCCGGTTATGAGAAGTAGGGGTCCTGTTTTCACAAAAACTCTTTCCACATTCCGAGCATTTCTATGGTTGCTTCCCCCTGTGGATCCTTTTATGGGAAGTAAGGTTACAGCTTGTGCTGAAGCTCTTCCCACACTCCATACATTTATATGGTTTCTCTCCTGTGTGGATCCTTTTATGGGAAGTAAGGGAACTGTTCATACTGAAGCTCTTTCCACACTCTGTGCATTGAAATGGTTTCTCTCCTGTGTGGACCCTTTTATGAGAAGTAAGGGAACTGTTCACACTGAAGCTCTTTCCACATTCTATGCATTGAAAGGGTTTCTCTCCTGTGTGGACCCTTTTATGGGAAGAAAGGTCACTGCTGGTGCTGAAGTTCTTCCCACACTCTATGCACTGATATGGTTTTTCTCCTGTGTGGGTCCTCTTATGAGAAGTAAGGGAACTATTCAAACTAAAGCTTTTTCCACACTCTATGCATTTATAGGGTTTCTCCCCTGTATGCATTGTTTTATGGGAAGTAAGTTGATTCCTCCACATGAAGTTCTTTCCACATATCATGCATGCATATTTTTTCTCTCCCGTATGGATCCTTTTATGACAAGTAAGGGAATTGTTCGTGCTGAAGCTCTTCCCACATTCTATGCATTGAAAGGGTTTCTCCCCTGTGTGGACCCTTTTATGGGAAGAAAGGTCACTGCTTGTGCTGAAGTTCTTCCCACATTCTATGCATTGATAGGGTTTCTCTCCCGTGTGGATCCTCTTATGAGAAATAAGGGAGCTGTTCATACTGAAGCTTTTTCCACAGTCCATGCATTTATAGGGTTTTTCCCCTGAATGCATCCTTTTATGGGAAGTAAGCTGATTCCTCCACCTGAAGGTCTTTCCGCACAAATTGCATGCATATTTTTTCTCCCCTGTGTGGATCCTGTTATGGGAAGTAAGGGAACCACTATGACTGAAGCTCTTTCCACACTCTATGCATTGATAGGGTTTCTCCACTGTGTGGACCCTTTTATGGGAAGTTAGGTGAGTTTTCAACCTGAAGCTTTTCCCACACTCCATGCACTGATATAGTTTCTCCCCTGTGTGGATACTAATGTGATTAGTAAGGGAGCTGCTTGATATAAAAGTCTTCCCACATTCATTGCATATATACGGCTTCAACCCTGAGTGGATTCTTTTATGGGAGGTCAGGTGACTGTTGTTGCTGAAGCTCTTTCCACACTCCAGGCATTTATAGGGTTTCTCTCCTGTGTGGACCCTTTTATGGGACGTAAGGGAACCACTATGACTGAAGCTTTTTCCACACTCTATGCATTGATAGGGTTTCTCTCCCGTATGGATCCTTTTATGAAAAGTAAAGGAACTGTTCATACTGAAGCTTTTTCCACAGTCTGTGCATTTATAGGGTTTTTCCCCTGAATGCATCCTTTTATGGGAAGTCAGGTGATTGCTGTTGCTGAAGCTCTTTCCACACTCCATGCATTTATAGGGTTTCTCTCCTGTGTGGACCCTTTTATGGGAAGTAAGGGAACCACTATGGCTGAAGCATTTTCCACACTCTGTGCAATTATAGGGTTTCTCTCCTGTATGGATCCTTTTATGCAAAGTAAAGGAGCTGTTCATGCTGAAGCTTTTTCCACAATCCATGCATTTATACGGTTTTTCCCCTGAATGCATCCTTTTATGGGAAGTAAGGGAACCACTATGACTGAAGCTCTTTCCACACTCCGTGCATTTATAGGGTTTCTCTCCTGTATGGACCCTTTTATGGGAAGTAAGCTCACTGCTTGTGGTGAAGCTCTTCCCACACTCTATGCATTTATAGGGTTTCTCTCCCGTATGGATCCTTCTATGAAATGTAAAGGAACTATTCATACTAAAGATTTTTCCACAGTCCATGCATTTATATGGTTTTTCCCCTGAATGGATCCTTTTATGGGAAGTAAGGGAACCACTATGACTGAAGCTTTTTCCACACTCCAGGCATTTGTAGGGTTTCTCTCCTGTATGGACCCTTTTATGCGAAGTAAGCTCACTGCTTGTGGTGAAGCTCTTCCCACACTCTATGCATTTATAGGGTTTCTCTCCCGTATGGATTCTTCTATGGAAAATAAGGGAACTGTTCATACGGAAGCTTTTTGCACAGTCTATGCATTTGTAGGGTTTTTCTCCTGAATGGATCCTTTTATGTGCAGTTAGATTACCTCTCCACCTAAAGCTCTTTCCACAGTCCACACATTTATAGGGCTTCTCCCTTGTATGGACCATTTTATCGGGAATAACATTACTTTTATTGCTGAACCTCTTTCCAGTTTGGCAGTAGTTAGAGAGACTGGATTTTGCTTGGAATATTTTCCCACTTCCTCGACACTTTCCCATACTGCTTTCCTTGCAATCACGTTGGGTCAGGAAGTGGTCCATTTCCCCAGATTCAAGAATGGATTTTTCTCTCCAATTGTAAGGTTGGTTTTTTTTGTATGTCCTCCTTCCCCACTTATTTGCAGACATCTCTTCTGGAATTTCAATTTTGATTATTTGTGATGGCATTACACTTGGCTCTTGGTAATTTTCATTCTCCTGACCATCAACTGCTTGAGGGGGAAGAAAAAGAAATCAGAAAACTCTACAACCTACATCTATGTCTATGAAGGTTCTCAGTCATCCAGGTGGAATTGTCTGTAGCTTGAATCATGTCAACTGGATTTCTATTTTCTCAGTGGATACGTTTCGCTCCTTATCCAAGGAGCTTCTTCAGTCTGAGCAAAGTTGGTAAGGGCCTTACCAATTTTGCTCAGACTGAAGAAGCTCCTTGGATAAGGAGCGAAACGTATCCACTGAGAAAGTAGAAATCCAGTTGACATGATTCAAGCTATCTACAACATACAATTTGCTGTCCCCATGCCAGTCCCTAGCCTGTTTCTATTCCTGGGCATCTGCAGGGGGAGAAACAGGGGAAATGACAGCATGAATGTTATTTATTAATTTAAAAGATTGACCTGGCTGCTCATCTCGTGTAATTCTGGGCAGTTAACACCGATTTTAAAAAAAATCACATAAATAAAAATAACAACAATGAATGTAATATGTCCTGCTGCCCAGCTCTTGACATCATGATATGGCACACGCACTTGGGTCAGATCTGATACACATCCCCTCCCTAATTATCTTCCCAGTAGCTCTGCAGTATTCACACAGGCCCCAAGAGGACCCCAAGACTGCATGTCAACCCTTTCCAGACTGACTGGTCACCAGACTGATCTCTGTCTTCTAAAAGAAACTGTGGAACTTAGAAGACCAGGGAGGTGGACTGGAAGTAATATAAGAGGGAAAGGGAAAAGAAATGAAATCATGTTAACAAGATCTGCATAGATCTCCAAAGCTGTAAATAAGAGAAAACTGTCCAGTGACTCCTGACTCTGACTTCATCTTCCTCCAGAGGGACCCTCACCTAAAGAGGCCACGCTCCTAGACGTCTCCAACATGACTTCTCGGTGCAGGGCTTTTTGGCTGGGATCCAGCAGCGACCACTCTTCACTGGTGAAATGGACGGCCACCTCCTCAAAGGACACAGGACCCTGAGCGAGGAAGGATCCCTGTTAAAAGACCCGAGAAGAATTTGCAAGATCTCCTTTAATCTGCAAATCCTAGAAGCACAGAGTTATAATGCTTAATTGGACATTTCCCCAGCTGGACTCAACACATTATGTGATAAAACCATCCGCTGATCTCTCAAGGGATGGTTACACACAGCATCCTCTCCGTCTAGGCGGTATAGGGCAGCAGCTTCTCCCTGAAGAAGATGACCAAAGTTGTTATATGTGTATTAATTGTATTCCTGTCTCCTAAAAGACTTCATGTTACTTGTTATGGAAAATGGGGCCTCAGCAGGTGGCAACTCCAGATGCCCTCAGGTGATCTTCTCAAGAAAGGAGGTTCAGTGTGGTTAGTCAGGGGATGAGAGACCACTAACCCCTTTATCTCTTTCCTGGACAAAACAGTTGAAAAGGCAGGGAAGAGATCAATGCAGCCAAAAACCGGCACAGGTTAAGTTCTTAAAAGCCAAGCTGGAGTCAAGGATGCCTTTACTGTAAACTTTCTTACACTCCAGAAGAGAAAGTTCTGAAGTTTTTTAAAACAAGGAATAACTCTCTGTTTAGATCTTGTGTCCCACTGTATTTCTGCAAATTAGGTTGGTAGCCTCATTACTGGCCTTCCAAAAAATGATCAAAGATGGCATGCTTCCAGAGCAACTCATCGTCCAGCAGTAAGTAACCACAAAATAAATGAATACATTTCCAAAACAGTCTTGAGTGCTGGGCCAAATGTGACTGATCACTAACTTGAATCCTAATTTCCCTGTTCCATGTTGCTCAGGAACAGCAGCATCATACGCTGAGACCCCAAATGAAACCAGAGGTCTCTACCTGCTCCCCCATATTAGCCCCTGGTCTTTTCCTTCCTACTGGAACTGGAGCTCCAGCTGCTCTTTCAGGAAAGCCCCTGGTTCCGACTTTATTAAGTATGAAGTAATAAAAAATAATTTGGAATGGTGGATCCCAGTGCTAGGCTCAGTTTTCACTGCAATAGACCGTTCAGCCACGATACCAAAGGACTGGGGCTTGGCCATTATAATACCATCTAATATAAGAAGGGCAAGAGAGACAACCCAGCTAACTACCACCCAATGAGTTTGTTAAGTCAGATCAGCAAAGTGTATGCTAAACACCTCCAGGAGAAACTAAATGATTGGCTTGAATCTGAAGACATTTTGATGGATGAACAGGCTGGATTTAGAGTAGGACGATCAGTAATAGATCACGCTTTGGTGCTGCAACATTTAGTAGAAAAGTATTCCCATAAATCAGGACAATCCCTATATGCAGGATTTGATTTTAGGTCAGCTTTTGATACAGTATCTAGAACCAAACTGTGGTATAAACTGAAAAATTCCACAACTGACCAACGTCTACTCCTGCTGCTCATTAAAATACACGAGAATACAAGATTGAAAGCCAGGTGCAGTAACCAAGGACATGTCAGAAAGGAAATAGCTGTAAGGAGGGGAGTCAGACAGGGATGTGTATTGGCTCCAGTTTTATTCAACTATTACATAAACTCAATGGTCCCTCATTTAAGTAACTCCACTTTTCATCCCCCTAAATTAGCCCAAAGACACGTCAATTTATTACTCTATGCCGATGATGCAGTAATTCTGTCATTAACTTCTATTGGCCTCAAAACAGCCTTGAGAAAAATTATGCATGACTGTACTGAGGAGGAATTAATAATAAATTACACCAAAACTAAGATACTTACCTTCTCCAAAGTCCAGAAACTGGAACTTAGGTGAGCAGCCCATTGAGCAGCTTAAGATATTTAGGTATCTCGGGATAGTTTTTCAAGCTGCAGGAAGCAGAAATGCCCACCTGGACTATGTAACTCACAATGCAGAGAGATCTCCAACCCCAGTGGACTGACTCATCTAATATTGGCAGATAATTTTAAATCTTCCTGGGAAACAGCTATCCAAAAGAGACTGTGGTTTCTCCAGTGATGCCATCTTAGCCTTAGAGTCAGACCAAGCTAGATCACTACTAAGGCAAAGGATCTTAGATATAGAAGGCCAAACAGAAATTGCTGCTTTTTCTCAGAATATACTGTATTTGTCAATAATCAAATCTTACTGTCCAAACCAGCTCCATATTTATATTACATCACAGTTCCCAAATTTAGGAGAGCCCTATCACTAGCCCGATTGAATGCCCTCCCTACAGCTGTTTTGGAGGGGAAATATAAGACACCATATGAAATCCGTCTTTGCCCCTGTGATACGGGTGCTGTAGAGAACACGGCCCATGTTCTCTTGTATTGTCAGTTTTACCGGGACATTCGCCACCATCTCATTACCCCCCTTTTGTTTAAATTCCTGGGGCACTCGGATAATTTTTACTTACATTATCTGTTAAACAATGAAGATAAATGTATTTCTCTGGAAGTAGCAAAATTCTGCTACGTTTTGTGTAACCACCTACAAATGGTTGTTAACAGTTATTGATACTAGGGGATAACCCTGTTTGTTTTACAGAATGTTTTTTTTGGCCAATGACTGAAATAAAGTATCTATCTATCATCTATCTATCATCTATCTATCTATCTATCTATCTATCTATCTATCTATCTATCTATCGTCTTGAGTGGTTGGCAAAATGTGACTGATCACTAACTTGAACCCTAATTTCCGGGTTCTGTGTTACTCAGGAACAGCAGTATCATACGCTGAGACCCCAAATGAAACCGGAGGTCTCCAAGTTCTCCCCCATATTAGCCCCTGGTCTTTTCCTTCCTACCTGAGCTGGAGGTCCAGCCGCTCCCTCAGCTCCACCAGTACAAGGAGATGATCCGATGAATAACGGTGACTCCATTTTGCTCCCTAGGAAGGAGAGATGGGATGGAAGCAGGCTTGTTGTCACCAGATATGGAACTGACAGGAAAGAGATAAACTCCATCTTTTCTAGCTTCAAGGCACGACTTAAGACTTTTTCCTGTCCTGCGGAGGAAATCTCCATCCGTCAGTCCTACCACCTGCCTTCCATAGCCTTCCATTGGCTCCATCTTGGGAGCCAAGAATAAAAGGAGAAGAGAAGACCACTGTCCCACCACGCACGGACTGAGCAGCCCAGAAAACATGAGAAAGAGCACGGGGAACAAACCCCAATTGGACCTCTCTCCAATCATTTTAGGTAGGAACTCTTGGCAACCAAAGCATTCATTTCACTATAGTAAATGCTCTCCCCACCCCTCGCAGCCTGAAACCATTACGTTCCATGTGGATGGGCAAATGTTGAAATTCAACACGCCTGCAAGGACAGATGGTGTTGGAGGTGGTCCAGCAGGGATATGTGTGAGAATTTACTAGAGATTATCTGTCAAGTGAGGCCAAAGACAGGTGGCTCCCCTCCCCATCTCTGAGAACAAAGAGAAATATCTCAGGATGGGGCAGTCCGAATGCAACGAAGAGGTCAGTCTTCTGCAAACGGGGAATCATCTGAAGGTGGTCCGTGTACTAAAGGGAGGGACTTCCTTTGTGGGACTTAAGCCTTCTAGCTTCAAGAGGGAGAGTTAAGGCTTTCTTGTTGGGTCGCCTACTAGTAAGTCCAACGCCTAGACATGAGAAGATACAGAAAATTAAGGATAACTAAAATATCTCTGGAAAACCTCCAACCACGTAAAAGGATCTTCCCTTACCTAGTGAGGCATCCTGATGCTGACCTTCCTCCTTGGAGATCCCAGTGAAACACGGCTCCAGAGAGGGATATGCTGGATCCACCCTTTCCTCAGGACAATTAGTGCCCACCTCCAGGAAGGGCCACAGATCCTGAAATATAGGCAAAGAAGGGGAGTTAAGAGAACAGGACATAAGAGGAACTGGATTTTCATATTCTGCCCAAAACTTCGCAAGCCCTCTATGTCCATCAGTGGGGATGGAAGAGGACAATGGGACAATTGCTCCAAACACATCCTCTGGAAGAACACAGGAACAATTTATCAATGATCTCTAAACATCTTGTTGTATTATTAATCCCAGAAACTCTGTTAGGGAGACATTTAAGAATTCAAGCACATTAAGATTTCCCAAGATGAGCGTCTCTCACCTGGCGTCCTTCCCGCTCCTCCTCCTCCGCCCGGCTCAGGAGGAAGCCTTCGGCCAGGGCCACCGCCTGGGAGCTGGTCTCCGCTCGGCACTCCCGCACCCAGCGCTGCATCTCCGTGGGCAGGACAGACAGGAACTGCTCCAAGATCACCCGGTCTAACATCTGAGCCTTGGAGTGTTTCTCTGGCTGCAGCCACCCCCAGCAGAGGCGGTGAAGGCGGCTGCAAAGCTCTCGCGGCCCCTCGGCCTCCTGAAAGGGACTATTCCTGAAGTGCCAATGCTGGATCTCGGAACGGAGGGCTTCCTCCTCCAGGATCCTCTGCCTACTTCCTGCCCAGACCTCCCCACGGCTCCCAGGCTGAGCAGCAGCAGGGCCTGTTCCCACTCCCTGGCGCGCTGGCTGGGTTGCATCCATTT
Source organism: Charina bottae (assembly GCA_023362775.1). Taxonomy (NCBI): domain Eukaryota; kingdom Metazoa; phylum Chordata; class Lepidosauria; order Squamata; family Charinaidae; genus Charina; species Charina bottae. The sequence continues at coordinate 3,098,968 of JALMGJ010000002.1, read as the reverse complement.
TCCCTCCGTTCCCTGACACAGATCCAGGAGGGGCCTGCAGGTCTCCTGGGTCTCCAAAGGTCTTTTCAGTCCAAGGAACTGAATGAATTGCACAGAGAGGGGCCGGGAGAGGTTTTTCAAGGCCATTCAGCTCTCCAGTGGCCTCCAGCTTTTACATCTGAGGTGGAAAGGAAAGCAAACTTCAGGAATTAGAGACTGTTCTCATTTAGAAACTGTGATCGTTTAATCAAAATCAGGGTCCAGGAAGGGTGTTTCAGGCTCAGTGCAAAGTCTGTCCCTGTGATGACCCTGACTTCAATGCCTCAATAAACACTTCTCCATGCAGTTCATTTGAATTGCATAATAAGCTTTATTAAGGATATATGTAAATGAAAGCATTCTCAAAGACCCGAATGACCATTTGGCCAAAAGACTGAATTTAGATTTCCCCCCTTGTGCCAGCCTCCTGGAGCCCCATGATCTCATTGTCTGTTACTTTCCCACTCGTTCAAGCTCCCTCTCTTGCCTCCCCAGCGCTTATTTTGGGAAGGGTCTTCTTTGGAGGTGCAGCTCATCTCCACTGGCAGTGGAAAAACTCCTGGGGGTCTTTCCAGCCCCACCAACAAGGACATTTGAGGCACAGAATTTGACCTAACCCAAAAGCTTGCTCCTTGGGAGCATATTAAAAAGCAGAGACATCACCTTGCCGACAAAGGTCCGTATAGTTAAAGCTATGGTTTTCCCAGTAGTAATGTATGGCTGTGAGAGTTGGACCATAAGGAAGGCTGAGCGCTGAAGAATTGATGTTTTCGAACTGTGGTGCTGGAGAAGACTCTTGAGAGTCCCTTGCACTGCAAGGAGGTCAAATCAGTCAATCCTAAAGGAAATCAACCCTGACTGCTCATTGGAAGGACAGATGCTGAAGCTGAAGCTCAAATACTTTGGCCACCTAATGCGAAGAGAGGACTCCCTGGAAAAGACCCTGATGCTGGGAAAGACTGAAGGCAAAAGGAGAAGGGGACGGCAGAGGATGCGATGGTTAGATAGCATCACCGATGTAATGAACATGAATTTGAGTAAACTCCGAGAGACAGTGGAGGACAGGAAGGCCTGGCGTGCTATGTTCCATGAGGTCACGTAGAGTCGAAGAGTTGGACACGACTGAACCACAACAACAAAAGCTTGAAAAGGCAACGTTTGCAGAGGGTGGAGGAATGGCAGGGAGGGAATCCCCTTTCCCAGATGGTTTTTTCCTAGAAATGCTGGTTTATGCAAAAGCTGAGTGCATTTTTCCTTTAGGCTTCCTACCCCCCACCAACTCTTTCCCTCCCCCCAGGGTTGTATCGCTTGCACGCACAGGCCAGGAGCAGGAATGGGGGTTACCTTCAAGCCTCGGGATTCGGAATCCAGCAAACCCTCTCGGCGAATCCGGGCTCCCTCCCTCTCGCTACCGACTCCGGGGCTGTTTGGAGGGGAGGCGCACTTTCCCCTTCCATTTGCAAGAACCGGCCGGGGAGGTTCTGCTTACGGGTGGAAGGGGGCTGTTTCCTGCCCCGGAGGCTCTGGGTCGGGGGACCCCCTTCTGCCCGCCCTCCCCCTCTCCCATTCCCAGGGCGCAACTCACAGCCGATCCTCCCGAACCAGGCAGAGGGGCGGAGCATGCTCAGTGGCGCTCAGCGAGTCGGCGGCGAGAGCGGCCCCTGCTGGAACCTGCGGCCAGCGCCGAGACCCCTGGAGGCGTGGGCGTGGCACCCTTAGAGGCACCTCAGAGGCCATCCAGGCCACCCCTGCTCAGGGCAGGATCCGGTGCCGCGCTTGCCAGATGACCTTCTTGCCTCTGTTTGGGCTACATAGTAGCATCTTTGATGGCATTCAGTACGGTGGGAAGTCTTTGCGGAAAGAACATTAAACAAAAGCATTGGATAACTACTACTAGTGTAACTTCATGCTCCATTCTTCCCAGGAGGCGGGGCCTTCAGAGGTCATCTAGTCCGACCCCTGCTCAGTGCGTGGATGTGCTTTGCCAATGACCCTCCTGCCCGTTTGAAGACCTCTCCTGCAACTGACCTCCCTGCTTCATGTGGCGGGCTGTTCCCAGGGCTGAACCCTTGTCAGGTGAGGAAATCGCTCCCAACAGCTCACCTAAAGCTGCTTCCTTGGACTGTAGCTTGAATCATGTCAACTGGATTTCTATTTTCTCAGTGGAAACGTTTCGCTCCTTATCCAAGGAGCTTCTTCAGTCTGAGCAAAGTTAGTAAGGGAATCCTAAATATGTTTCTAGGTAGCTGTGTGACCTTACACCTGGGGCTAGGTCATGGTTATATTGAGATGTTATTTTAAGTCCTTTTATCATCTAAAGGAGGATCGTTAAGATCACCATGCTGCTGTTGAGCTTGTGAAATGCCTGAGGGGTCAAGGAATCCATTTATGCCAACTTGGAAAATCCTTCCTTGAATAGAGGTGGGGGCCTCAGGCATAATCTTTCCCCCATCTTCCTCCCTGCTTTGTCTTCTGTGCCTAGGAAGATTAAGAACATTTCACATTACACCTTACAGGTGTAAGGTCACACAGCTACCTAGAAACATATTTAGGATTCCGTTACTAACTTTGCTCAGACTGAAGAAGCTCCTTGGATAAGGAGCGAAACGTTTCCACTGAGAAAATAGAAATCCAGTTGACATGATTCAAGCTACAGACAATTCCACCTGGATGACTGAGAACCTTCATAGACATACTGCTTCCTTGGAGTTTTCATCTACTGGTTCTGGTCCTGCTGAGAGAATTGATCCCCTCCCAGTTTTGTGGGACGTTTTCTCCTCCCATTTGTGTGCCAGGTGCCATCTGTGGGCGCAGAGAGATCAGCCTCTGCCAACGGTCATCAGGTAGAAGCCACCCGGACGTCACACACCTCGCCGTGTCCTTGTGCAAATGGCAAACTGCAGGAGGTCACCCACGGGGGATGCCAATTGCATCGTTTTATGAGCCCAGTGGTTCGACATCAGACCAAACTCTTCCCTGCTCCCCTTCCATCGTTCATTTCTTTGTTGATGGCTTCAATTTCCTTTACCATTCCATCTGAGAATGGGACCGGGGTCCCTTGGCCACCTGGATTCCCCAAATGTGCAGTTTGCCCCCGAGTGTTCGTCCAGATGTTGCCACCAGATTTTAGTTTGGAATATGTCAAAAGAGGGAAATGGATAAATACATGCTAATAATGATAAAAGTAAGTTGAGATATTTCTTCTGGACCCACCCACCGTTTTTGTAGTAGGAGTTTAGCGCACCACGAGTATCGCTCTCCACCGCACACCTGTGATATCTATGACACCCCATTCTGTATGTGAAGTAAGAGGACTTGATACATGAACGGGGTTCCTTCTCTGCATGCCTCCTTTGGTGAAGACTCGGGGAACTTCTCTGAGTGAAGCTCTTCCCACGCTCTGCGCACCGATCAGGTTCCTTCTATGAGACCCATGTTCACTGGAGCTCTTTCCCCATTCTGTGCATTCATTCATTCATTCATTCATTCATTCATTCATTCATTCTTTATTTATTTATTTATTTATTTTTCAAATTTTGCCACCGCCCATCTCCCCCAGAAAAGGGAGACTCTGGGCGGTTTACAATAAGAAACAAAACAATAAGTATAAAAACATCTAAAATATAAGTGTACAATTACCAAATATAAATATAAAAAGAATAAATATAAAATCCAAGTGGCCATAAAAGATCTATTTCAGTGAGGAGCGCTCTAAGGCGCCAGCCACCCCCAAGAATAACTACTCCCCTTCCCACCCCAAGCGAGACGGCAGAGCCAAGTCTTCAGCTTCTTCACCTCTGGGGGCAGAGTGTTCCAGAGGGCGGGGGCCACTGCAGAGAAGGCCCGCTTCCTGGACCCTACCAAGTGAAAGATAATTATGGTTACGAACAATCACAGCAATAAATCATCCTTTCTGATGAACAGAACCTAGGTACAGTAACTGCCAATATTTAACAAGGAAACAGGCATGTGTATGTTTTAGAAATACAATTCAGTGATTCATAGAAGTTTTGAAAGACTTTCATCGTTTTTCCATGGCTGCTTCTACCTTCAAGGTTTTTACAGATGTCGTAATATTGCTTGTCTGCTCTACCAGTTCTCACATGAGCAGTTCATGATCTGTTCCCCAGATAGCCCCTGGCCATGTCTTTGCTCTTATAACTGAGCTCTTCCACCTTTTGTACCAATAATGGAGTCAGTTTAATTCCTGTGTACAGGTAGTCCTCACTTACCGATGGTAATTGGGACTGGGAAGTCTGTCGCTAAGCGACACAGTCATAAGGCACTGACTTACAATGGCAGTTTCGGCGGTCCCAGTTGCACTGTTAGGCAATTCCTGCACGGTTGCAGAGTCCCACAGTCACGTGACTGCCATTTGCAATCTCCTGCCAGCTTCTCCATTGACTGTTTGTTGGAAGCCAGCGGTGAAGGTTGCAAGTGGCAATCACTTGACCATGGGATGCTGAGACCGTCATAATTGCAAGCTGGTTGCCGAGTGCCTGAATCACAATCACGTGACCATGGGGACACTGTGATGGCTGCAACTCTGAGGACCGGTCATTAAGTACCCTCATTCAGTGCCGTCGTAACTTTGAATGTCACTGAATGAGTGGACATTAAACGAGGACTACCTGTATTTCCAACTTTGGCATTCCAGTTTCTAACCAGAAGCAGCACATGTTCTGTCACATTTCAGATTGCACCTCACCATAAAACTCATCAGCCTCTTTTTCTTCTGCATTAGTGGTTGGTGCAGAAACTTGGATAGCGGTCATATTAAAGCAGAGCTTTCCAAACTGTGTGTTGCGACACAAAAGTGTGTCGCCACCCACAGTCTGGTGTGTCGCCACACAAAACGCTTCCAGGTTTTCCCGCGGCGACACACCAACGGCGGCGCGCAAAAACCCGAAAGCGGCAGGAGCGCTTCCGGGTTTTTGTGCACTGCCGCAACGGCGGCACTTCTGGGTTTTCCCGCAACGACACACCAACGGCGGTTGCTGTGTCGCCGTGGGAAAACTTTGGAAAGCCCTGTATTAAAGGATTGTCTGCAAAATCTTACTGATGTTATTCTGTCATTGATTGCATTGTAGCCAAGTACTGTTCTTGCTATACCCTTCCTAACTACAAAATCAACTCCGTTCCTTTGTTTTTTTAATTAATTAATTAATAATATTTATATCACCGCCCATCTCCCTCCACCGGAGGGAGTCTGGGCGGTTTACAACAAAATAATAAAAACAAAAAACATAAAATATACATAGAATATAAAAATACAAATTATAAAACAAGATTAAAATCTAAGAGGCAAGAGAGTAGTAATCTTCTGACTGAAAGTGTCCATTTTGATTTGCTGATGCCTAAGATGTCAGAGTATAGTTGATTCGTTTAATCTTTCACTGTGTTGAGTTTTCCCACGTTCATGTTTATTGTTTTATGTTTCCACTGTAATTTTGTCTTTGCAGCTTCAGATTTTCTTTTCCTGTATGTAATATTGTTGTGAACCGCCCAGAGTCCCCAGGTATGGAGAGATGGGCGGTGATACAAATTTAAATAATAATAAATAAATAAATATCCACAACTAGATGTCCTGCAGGCTCTAGTTTAGCAACATCATAAATTCCATTCTGAACGATCTTCAGCATTTCTGCACTAGCATGTTGAGTGCCATCTGACCAGAGGGGCGCATCATCTGCAGAAGGTGCACATGAGAGTACTAGCCATAGCTGAACCATTGCCACAATCAGCCTTCCCTGCTCAGGGTAAGGACCTGTCAGCCCCACTAGGTAGACCAGACCAAGACTCAACTCCACAGGAACGCTAAAATTACTTTTAATAAGAGTGGCTACAATAGCAGAATCTTGCAAACCTGGTTGTGCTGCACCTCCTCCCCTTCTTATACTCATGTGAATTAGGGAGGTGTCTGTCTGAGCTTGTTCTGCATATTTTCTGCTTGTTGTGGACTTAATATGTTTTCCCCCTTGTGGCTTTGGTAATGGATCTTGCCTATCTCTGCCAAAGTCATTTTCCTTACTCTCTACATGACCTTACTTGCCAATACCGGCTCATTTTAGCCAGTCTGGCACAAGTGCAACCAAAATCCAGTTTTACTCCAAGCATGCTCACACAATTTCATGCAAACTAAATTATATACTATTGCCAACATATCACCAGTTTGAAGGTACATGCAGTGCACTGATACATAGTGGAGTAAGAGACAAGTACAAAAGAAGTACACTGAGCTGGTGCGGTGGTACAGAGACAAAGAATGGGGATCAAATTGCGCAATAAATACACAAGGAAGAATGACTGTAGGAATCTTTCCTCAATAAATTAATTCTTTGTAGCTATTCCGATCAAGCCTTAAGTATGACTTAAGAGAGTCACGAGTCAGAAAATGTGAAAGACTGTAGGTGTGGTCTGAACAAAGAAAGTCTAGTCCTTCTGTGGATTAGCACCTGAGTGGATCTTTGCGTGGGAGGTGAGCTGACTGCTCCTCCGGAAGCTCTTCCCACACTCTATGCATTTATACGGTTTCTCCCCTGTGTGGATCCTTTTATGGGAAGTCAGGTAATTGCTCCACCTGAAGCTCTTTCCACACTCTAAGCATTTGTAGGGTTTCTCTCCTGTGTGGATTCTCTTATGGCAAGTAAGTTTACTGCTTTCTTTGAAACTTTTTCCACACTCCCAGCATTTATATGGCTTCTCTCCAGTGTGAACACTTTTATGGGAAGTAAGGTAATCACTCCTGCTGAAACTCTTTCCACACTCCATGCATTTATAGGGTTTCTCCCCTGTGTGAAGCCTTTTATGAGAATTAAGATTACTTCTCGTGCTGAAGCACTTTCCACAATCAATACATTTATACTCTTTCTCCTCTGAATGGATCCTTCTATGGGAAGCTAGTTGATGGCTCCAGCCAAAACTCTTTCCACATTCCATACATTTATATAGTTTTTCCCCTCTATGGATCATTTTATGACTATTAAGTACCCTATTTTCACGGAAACTCTTCCCACATTCTGTGCATTTATATGGCTTCTCCCCTGTGTGGATACTTTTATGGGAAGTAAGGTGATAGCTCCACCTGAAGCTCTTCCCACATTCCATACATGTATATGGTTTCTCTCCTGTGTGGACCCTTCTATGGGAAATAAGGTTAGCACTCCTGTTGAAACTCTTGCCGCATTCCATACATTTATAGGGCTTCTCCCCTGTGTGGATTATTTTATGCGAAGTAAATTGATTCCTCCACCGGAAGCTCTTTCCACAGTCCATACATTTATATGGTTTCTCCTCTGAATGAACCCTTTTATGAGATGTAAGCTGTTGACTCCACCGGAAGCTCTTTCCACAGTCCATACATTTATATGGTTTCTCCTCTGAATGAACCCTTTTATGAGATGTAAGCTGTTGACTCCACCGGAAGCTCTTTTCGCATTCCATGCATTTAAATGGCTTTTCTCCTGTGTGGATCCTTCTATGGGATATAAGTTGATTGCTGCATATGAAACTCTTCCCACAATCCATACACTTATATGGTTTTTCCCCTCTGTGGATGCTTTTATGAAGAGTAAGGAGACTATATTCACAGAAGCTCTTTCCACATTCCATGCATTTATATGGTTTCTCCTCAGAATGGATCCTTTTATGGGAAGTTAGTTGATGGCTCCATCTGAAATTCATTCCACACTCCATGCATTGATATGGTTTTTCCCCTGTATGGATCCTTTTATGCCTAGTAAGGGACCAATTTTCACGGAAGCTCTTTCCACAATCAGTACATTTATATGGCTCCTCGCCTGTGTGAGTTCTTTTATGGGAAGTAAGCTGAGTACTCCGCATGAAACTCTTCCCACAGTCCGTACATTTATATGGTTTCTCTCCTGTATGGAGCCTCTTATGGGAAGTAAGGTAGCAGCTCCACCTGAAGCTTTTTCCACAGTCCATACATTTGTATGGCTTCTCCCCTCTATGTATCCTTTTATGGAAAGCAAGTTCACGGTTTCCCTTAAAGGTCTTCCCACACTCCATACATTTATATGGTTTCTCTCCTGGATGGAGCCTCTTATGGGAAGTGAGCTGAATATTGCATGTAAAAGTCTTTCCACACTCCATGCATTTATATGGTTTTTCCCCTGTATGGTTCCTTTTATGGGAAGTAAGTTCACCACTTGTCCTGAAGCTCTTCTCACACTCAATGCATTTATAGGGTTTCTCCCCTGTGTGGATCCTTTTATGTAAAATAAGTTCACTGCTGGTCCTGAAGCTCTTCTCACACTCAATGCATTTATAGGGCTTCTCCCCTGTGTGGATCCTTTTATGGGAAGTAAGATCACTGCTCCACCTGAAGCTCTTCCCACATTCCACGCATTTATATGGTTTTTCTCCTGTGTGGATCCTTTTATGATAATTTAGGTCACAGTTCCGATTAAAGTTCTTTCCACAATCAAAACATTTATATGTTTTTTCTTCTAGGTTTATTTTTTCATGTAAAGAAATTGTGAATATCTGATTGTAATTTTTTTTGTCCTCCCTGCATTGATCTTCTCCTTTAGCATGGGTTCTATAATTTTTATTTAAATACAATTTGTCTTTGAATATTTTCACACTTTCCCCTAAATACTTTCTCTTTTGTTTTCCTTTGTCGTCTTGCTGGGCAAGAATGTTGGCTTGAATATGAGCGGAATCAGAAGTTGTGCTTTTCTTCCTCCCATTTGCTGATTGGTTTTTCTCCTGTCTTTTTGGTTCTGCAAAATCCTCTTTTCTCTTGTCGTTCCTGACCATTTGGAATGGTTCCTGGTAATTCTCATTCTCCTGCCCCTTAGCTCCTTGAGTTAAAAAGAAAGAATGAAGGTTATAGCAAAACTAAGTTAAACATTAAGTATCAGAATACAGAAATTGACTCTCCAATATTTTCAAAGTCTGTTCTTCTGACCAACATAAAATAATATCTGAGATTTACTTGGGGCTTCTGATGACATAGGTCCTTTATGTGGAATGATCCTAACCCTATCTGTGGAATGCTGGCCTACTGCATTATTCTGAGTAACTTGGACTCTTTTAGGGAAAGATAAGCTGGAATAACAAATTAGTGTCATTTGGCCAAGCATTTTGTGGATATAATCACTTGCGTTGGCTCCAAATTGGAAGCTAGATGGATGGAATCTACTGAAATGATAAGATGCTGCCTGGGAGGTTTTGAGCTCAAGGATATCAAGGAAGTACCAAAGTTCTCTGTGACTTTTCCTTGTTGTGTATTGGGCTGCTGCCCAGCTGGGTGGGGAAAGCAGCCAGGGAAGGGTTGAGGAGTGGTATTCAGGCTACAGTCAATGAGTTTTTGAGGGAAGGTTTGGTTCAAGTGGGTGATCTGGGTGGGCCTGGTTCCAACAGAAATGAACAACATTCATCCTGTTCCTCTCCCCTGCTTGGGGAAGGATGTGGAGAAAGAGATAAGGCAACAGCTACTCTTGAGGGTGATCATTATCTAGATCCCTGGCAGTCTGGATTTAGGCCCAGGCATGGAATGGAAACTGCACTGGTTGCTCTCACAGATGCATAGTAACTTATGTCCTTGTCATCTCTCATTTATGCTCTTGGAGGAAAATTCTGAGACTGCAAGAAGATCAAACCAGACCATCCTCCAGGAAATCAAGCCAGACTGCTCACTTGAGGGAATGATATTAAAGGCAAAACTGAAGTACTTTGGCCACATAATGAGAAGACAGGATACCCTGGAGAAGAAGCTGATGCTAGGGAAAGTGGAAGGCAAAAGGAAGAGGGGCCGACCAAGGGCAAGATGGATGGATGATATTCTGGAGGTGACGGACTCAACCGTGGGGGAGCTGGCGATGGCGATGGCCGACAGGAAGCTCTAGCATGGGCTGGTCCATGAAGTCACAAAGAGTCGGAAGCGACTTAAGGAATAAACAACAACATATCTCATTTAGATCACTCTACATGGGGCTTCCCTTGAAGGCTGCCCTAAAACTTTCGCTTGTCCAAAATGTGGTGACCTGCATGCTTACTGGTCAGTCTTGATACTACCATGCTACGCTGTTGCTGTGGGATCTGCACTATGTAACAGTGTTTCCAAGTGAAATTCAAGATGCTGGTCACTATCCCTTAGCACTTAATGGCTTAGGGCTTAAGTATCTTTCCCTGATAAAGTCTGCCTGCCCAACCCAGACTGTCAGGGAATGCCTGCTTAGAATTCCCACCTATCAGGAGGTACCATGGGAGGGAGCCCAGCAGCAGTTGTTCCCTGTAGAGGCTCGCCTCCCCTCCTATGGAAGTTTACCTGCTGAGGAAAGTACGGTCTTCATTGTTGTGGCCTTCTGGGAAGTTGTAAAGAGCTGGCTTTTCCAGAGGTCTTTCAGATTTACATATTTACCTTTTTGGAAGTGGTTTGCCATTGCCTCCTTCCTAGGGCTGAGAGAGAGTGACTGGGCCAAGGTCACCCAGTTGGCTTTGTTATTAGGGCAGGATTAAAACTCACGGTCTTCCGGTTTCTAGCCTGGGGCCTTCACCACTACACCAAACTGGCTCTCAATTTTTTATGGACTAATATGGCTGCCTGATCAACACACGATTCTGGGTGGCTAATAATAAAGGAGCCACAGTAATGAGTAAAAAGAAATGATTAAAAACAACATTTCATGCACAGAGCAAAACGCAGCAAAGCAAGCAATCTCCACATCACATGGGCCGTCCTTCTTGTTGTTCAGTCGTTAAGCCGTGTCCGACTCTTCGTGACCCCATGGACCATAGCACGCCAGGCCTTCCTGTCCTCCACTGTCTCCCAGAGTTTACTCCAATTCATGTTCATTACATCGGTGATGCTATCTTACCATCTCATCCTCTGCCGTCCCCTTCTCCTTTTGCCCTCAGTCTTTCCCAGCATCAGAAACCCATTAACCAAATAGCAGTCTGAAAAAATGCTAGTGGTTCAAAGGGCAAATGGGGAACCATCTGACGGGAGACAATTAAAGGTCAGGGTGATGGGGTGAGTTTAGTGAGTTTAGTCTGTCACTGATAGGATTAAAAAGAAATCCAAAAACCCATTAAGGAGAACCCCATTAATTATCCAAGAACCAGCCACCTGATATATTTAAGGAGGTTACTCTTGATCACTTCCCTTCCTTGGGAATCTTCTCCCAGACTGGAGAAGTCATCAGGTTAGGAATTTTTTAATGAGAAATAGCTGGTTACACATGGCCACAAAATGCCTTCTCTCGGTATTTGAGACCACAGCATGGGCCTTACACAGAGGAGGCACATTCCTAGAAGCCTTTTACTTGTTTACACAGAGAACACCCCCCACCCCCGCCGCCATTTCACCCAGAAGAAGAAGACACATTAATCAGTAGGAAAACACCAATGATTCATGGGACAAACGAGGAGGCATCTGGTTCAAGACAAGTGGAGATCAGGTGGTAAAAAGGTCAGACTAATTTCATTTATCATCCAAACCCAAGCAGATAGTCTGTCATTGGTGAGACTGAAGAATTCACTAAGGAGAATCCTCTCAAATATTAAGACGAGGAATAGTTACATGAAATATCTAAGCAGATTGCTACTGACCTCTTCTCTTCCTTGGAGCAGAATTGATGAAATCTGGCTGGGTAATGTTTTATGGGGGAAAGCTGGTCACATATGGCCATGAGATGCCTCCTCTAAGTATCTGAATGAAGAGCAGGGCACCCTTACCTAGAGAGGCCACATTCCTACAATTTTCCAGCATGACTTCCCCATGCAGCGCTTTTTGGTCAGGATTGAGTTGTGACCACTCCTCCTCAGAGAAATACACAGCCACCTCCTCGAAGGACACAGGACTCTGAAAATGGAAAACAGAAAGGCCCAGGAAGGATTTGAAGGATTCTCTTCCATAGTTCACCAAAAGGGCTTTGGAGACACCTGCAGCTGCACAGCTGCAGAATGAAGCGTCTGACTTTTTACTCAATGGATCATTGTGTCCCCTCAGGAAGAATCCTGTCCATGCTCAAAACTTTCTTGAAAGTGCTGAGAGAGCTCGACTAGGGATCTGTGTGGAACACCATGACACACAGTCCTATTTCTGTTCCAAACTGGATTCCAAGGAAGCTGGATGAGAACTAATAACTGCCCAGGGTCCCTCCTTGTGGGGGAGATGGGCGGTGATATAAATGTGATGAATAAATAAAGAAATAATAAAGTTGGGCTAGGAGGAAATTATGCTGACTTTGCAGAGCCGTACTGGTTGGCATTCAAGTCCAATCAGAAACCAGAAACTTAGAAGTTGCTATGAAACTCCTATGTGGTTGGATTATAAGATCTTTGGATATACTTTTTGGAGACTTTTCTATATGGTATTTTCATTAGATTTTTTATAAACACAGTAGAAAAACCTATTCTACTTACCATAAAGGTAAAGGTTCCCCCCCCCCCCCCGCACAGTTGTGCAGTCGTGTCCGACTCTAGGGACCGGTGCTCATCTCCGTTTGTTAGTCGAAGAGCCAGCGTTGTCCGAAGACGCTTCCACGGTCATGTGGCCGGCATGACGCATGTGGAACGCTGTTACCATCCCACCGAAGTGGTGCCTATTCATCTACTTGCATTTGCATGCTTTCAAATTGCTAGGTTGGCAAGAGATGGGGCTCCCAACTTAAGAATGGAAAACGGAATATTGGTGGACAGCAAAAGAGATTCAAAGACACTCTCAAAACTAATCTAAAAAAATGTAATATCAGCATTGAGAACTGGGAAGCCCTAACTCATGAGCGTTTCAAATGGAGGTCAGCCTTTATTAAAGGCGCTATGGACTTTGAAGAAGCACGAGTACAGGGAGAAAGGGAGAAAAGAGCTAAAAGGAAGGCACGTCAGGCAAACCCTCATCATGACCGTCTCCCACCCGGAAACCTATGCCCTCATTGTGGGAGGTTGTGCGGATCCAGAATTGGCCTTTACGGGCACTTACGGATCCACTGTTAAAATTTTACCCTTGGAAGACAATCTTACTCGGCTACGAGTGATCGCCAATGGAACAGCGATATTACAGACTGGGCCACAGAACAAAACAGGACATTTCCAAATGGTTCTCTGTGTTCTCTCTTTTCCTACCTGAGTTGGAGGATCAGGCACTCTTTTGCTTTCATCAGAAAAAGGAGACAATCCTACAAATGTCAGGGACGGCATTCTATTTTCTGCGAAGAAGATGAAGAAGAAGTGGTGAAAGCAGACGTTCTCCCAAAACACAGGTTAATATTATACACAAGACCATTGGAAGACCTGAAAGACCAGGTTAGGGGCAGATCATCATGGAGAAAATGTATCTATGTGGTCCCTAAGAGTTGACAACGACTAGATGGCACATAATTAATCAATCAATTATACACAAGAGGACCCAAAGAATTTAGAGCAAGTTGGAATCTCTCTGTGGAACTTCACATGGCTTCGAAGACCCTTCGCTTACCTGGGGGGGTGTCCTGACTCGAATCTGACTGGGAGATCCCCTGAAAGAGCAGCTTCTGAGAGGAGTTTGACACCCCCCTCCTTCCATCCAGATGTTCAGTGATGGCCTCCAAGTGGGGCATCTGGACCTGCATCAGGAGAAGCACAGAAGGGGAATAACGTAACAGCACAGGAGAAGAAGACAGCCAGTTTGGTGTGGTGGTTAAGGCACCAGGCTTGAAACCAGGAGACCACGAGTTCCAGTCCTGCCTTAGGCACAAAGCCAGCTGGGTGACCTTGGGCCAGTCACTCTCTCTTAGCTCTAGAAAGCAGGCAATGGCAAACCACTTCCGAAAAACCTTGCCAAGAAAATTGCAGGGACTAGTCCAGGCAGTTGCCAGGAGTCAACACTGACTCGAAAGGACCCCCCCCCCCAAAAAAAAAAAAAAAGGCAGAAGAAAGAGATTGTTGTTCTGGGTCCTAATCTTTATAGCATCCTATTTCCACCAGTGGAAAAGTGGCAACGGAAGAATTCTCCTCAATCCATCCTTGGGCAATTGGGCAATCTGCCTTCAGAGGGAAACCTCTTGCATTAATAAAGCCAGGAAACTGTGGCATGAAGACAGCTGAGAATGTAAATGTCAACCCCAGGAGGCAGGCCAGATCAGAAAACTGACTAGAACTAGACTTTGGTGAGATGCGCTACAGTAACTGGATCTTTGAAGTCTGCCTGCATTTCCCTTCCTCCCTCTTCTATCCCGGAGAGGGAGGGGGGGTCTGGCTGCAGGCACCTGGGTGTGCCATCTGAGGCACTTTCTCCTACTTTCCCACCTCCCTGGCCTTAATGCGCGCTTCGGCACCAGCTGTCCTAAAGGTTTCCGGATGTCTTACCCAAGTCATTTCCACGGCTCTCTACGCCACAGTAGACGTGCCTTCCAACCCCGCCTAAGCTCTCCAGATGCCCTTCTCTCACCTGGCGCCCTCCCCGCTGCCGCTCCTTCTGCTCCTCCGCCCGGCTCAGCAGGCAGCCTTCGGCCAGGGCCACCGCCTGCGCGCTGCTCTCCGCGCCGCACTCCCGCACCCAGCGCGCCTCCTCCGCGGGCAGCGCGGCCAGCAGCCACTCCAGCAGCACCAGGTCCAGCATCTGCGCCTTGCTGCGTCGCTCGGGCTGCAGCCACTCCCGGCAAAGGCGGTAGAGGCGGCTGCAAATGGCTCGCGGCCCCGCGGCCCCCGGGTGGCAGGAAAGCGCGCTGAGGTTCTCCCCCGGGGGTGCCCTCGGGGCGCCCCGGAGCGAATCCTGGAGCGCTGCGCGCCGGCGGTCCCCCTCGGCCTCTGCCCGGGGTTCAGACCACGCGTCCTCCGCACGGAGTTTCCAGGCGGCGTCCTCTTCTCCCCGCAGGAGATGCGCCTCCCTCTCGCGGACCTCTGGCGGAGCTCGCTGCAGGGTCGCCGACGCCGTATCGGCCACCTCCCTGGCCAGGGCCGGCCGAAGCGCGCTTCCTTCGCTGCTTGCGGGAGAGGCCGCCTCCCTCTCGCCGTGCGCTTGGAACCAGCGGAGCAGCGCCATCTCCCGCCGCAGGAAGCCCTGGAGCCGCTGCTGCGCCGCCTCCGAGAGCGCCGCGTCCCGAGCCAGCAGGGCGTCCCTGCCGCGCCGGGCCTCGCTCAGCTGCGCCCGGAAACGCTGCAGGTTCGGCTGGCCCAGGTTCACCTCCCAGCGCCAGCGCGCCCGGACCGGCTCGGAGACCCGCTGGGCCAGCAGCGCCTCCGCCTCGGCCAGCCGCTCCGGGGAAACCTCCGGCCCCGCCGCGCTGCCCGGAGTCGCCGTCGCCGTCGCCGCGCGCGCTCCCTTCCCCGCTCCGGCCACGAGGGCGAGCACAGGCGTCCCCCGCCGGCCAGGGGGAGGAGCGGGGTCGTGGGACCCTTCGGCCGCCCCCGGCGCTTCCCTCCGTCTCCGCGTTTCATTTTCCGGGCAGCCTCGGCGCCCTCAAAGACCCCCGCAGCCCCTCCAGGGTGCCTGATTTCCCACCCGGATTGAGAACTGCGGAGGGGCTCCTCTCGGATCTCCACTCAGGGGATCCGCTTCCTTGGTCCTCTGATCATTGTGAGCGGGGGTTCTGGATGCTGGGGACGAGGCTGGGCTACGTTCCTCAGATGCGGCTGCTTCCAAATCAATAGCAAGCCGCAGCATCGAGCAAAGTGCAGAGCATGGAACTCATTTGTCAAACCATATTCATTCATTGGCAATTGATGCTTTCGAGCTGTGGTGCTGGAGAAGACTCTTGAGAGTCCCTTGGACTGCAAGGAGGTCAAATCAGTCAATCCTAAAGGAAATCAACCCTGACTGCTCATTGGAAGGACAGATGCTGAAGCTGAAGCTCAAATACTTTGGCCACCTAATGCGAAGAGAGGACTCACTGGAAAAGACCCTGATGCTGGGAAAGACTGAGGGCAAAAGGAGAAGGGGACGGCAGAGGATGAGATGGTTAGATAGCATCACCGATGTAATGAACATGAATTTGAGTAAACTCCGGGAGGCAGTGGAGGACAGGAAGGCCTGGCGTGCTATGGTTCATGGGGTCATGAAGAGTCGGACACGACTAAACGACTGAACAGCAACAACAACAACAGACGTCTAAGACAGGCACCCCCCTAATTCACATGCATATAAGAAAGGGAGAAGGTAAAGCATAACCAGACTTGCAAGGTTCTGTGACTATACCCCAGAGCTTTTCAAACTGTGTGTCATGTTAGTGTGTCGGCTGCAGTGTCTGGGTGTGTCGCCCGGCTGATGCTGCCTCCAAACCTTGCTGTGATTCCACGCAGGTCCTAGTGCCTGCCTTGTGCCCTGCTGTAAGAGTGTGTCGCGAAATGATGCATGTCTAAAAAATGTGTCACTGTGATGATCCTGAGTTATAATCAGTACTCCACACACGAGACACGATGGAATTGTTAGGCATCTTTATTATATCAGTGATCCCAGGCACGTCAATGCTTCAAGTGAATTAAGGTTACAAAGATTAACATATATATACCTACTACTCCTATCCCCTCCCCATGGAGCAATGTAAAACTTCGTCTCGCACCTTGCTTGTAGCTCGTTGCTGTCTATGGTTCTGAATATACATTCTCTTCTTTCTGTTTGTTCTGACTAGAACTTTCAATTACTTTTTGTCTACGTGTCTCTTGGCTGGCGCCATGTCGCGGATGGTACCCAGGTGGGGCCATACGTGACAGTCACCAACATGAAAAGTTTGGAAAGCTCTGCTACAGCCCATCTAAATAAAACTTGTTTCCTCTTCTTCAGGTGGACAATTCGGCAGATGGGGGACCAGAACAACAACGTGCAGACCAACCTGGGATATAATGATCATCTGAGAATGTTTTACACATTTGACAACAACAGTCACAAACAGCACAACAAGCTCCACAGCAAGAGGAGAAGGAAGAGAAATGCAATGAATAAAATGTCCTTTATCCACTGCCATACAGAAGAAAAACTAGGTATATATGACAGTAATCCTGGCTGCATTCTAAGGCCTGGCTTTACTCAAGGTGTGCCTGCTTGTGGATCAATGAAGTATCAGTCTCAATATGCCTACGTTGGTTAACCGAAATGCAAGAGGAAGAATTCACTAACTTACCTAACCCCCTACTATGATGACCAATATCCTGGATTTGGCCCTGCAGAGTGTGTATTGCATCCGTGAAAATGCGAAAAGCCGTCTCCACCTCTATAGAAACATAATAGCTCTCTGCAGCGCAGCCAACACAACGTAGTTTCTCAGCGTCACACAGTCCTTCTGCAAAGACGGGCTTCCTTGAATCGGAACTCAATGTCATCTCATGAAATGTAATCCCCAAAGGAGGAAACCAGATCTCAGCTTGAGGTGATGCCCCGGGTCACACAGCCTCCCAAGACACTGACTCAACCCCTGTGACGATCTCGATCCTTTAGCTCAGGGGTGGGGAACCTTTTTTCTGCCAAGGGCCATTTGGATATTTATAACCGGGGACCTGGGTGGGTGGGGGCAGGGTTTCTGGGATTTCCGCAGACCGGGGGCTGGAGTTTGCGGGCGGGAGCCAATCACAAGCACTGGGGGGCAGGGTTTGCGGGCAGGAGCAAATCGCGTGGAAGGGGCAGGGTTTGCGGGCCTGATGTTGCCCACCCATGCTTTAGCTAATAAATCAGCACTCCTTATGGGCTAGAAACCAGGAGACTGAGAGTTCTAGTCCCGCCTTAGGCATGAAAGACCTTGGGCCAGTCATTCTCTCTCAGCCCTAGGAAGGAGCCAATGGAAAACCAGGAGACTGAGAGTTCTAGTCCCGCCTTAGGCATGAAAGCCGGCTGGGTGACCTTGGGCCAGTCATTCTCTCTCAGCCCTAGGAAGGAGCCAATGGGAAACCAGGAGACTGAGAGTTCTAGTCCCGCCTTAGGCATGAAAGCCGGCTGGGTGACTTTGGGACAGTCCCTCTCTCTCAGCCCTAGGAAGGAGCCAATGGCAAACCAGGAGACAGAGTTCTAGTCCCACCTTAGGCATGAAAGCCGGCTGGGTGACCTTGGGCCAGTCACTCTCTCTCAGCCCAACTCACCTCACAGGGTTGTTGTTGTGGGGAAAATAGGAGGAGGAAGGAGTATTAGGTATGTTCGCCACCTTGAGTTATTTATAAAAATATTAAAGGCGGGATAAAAATTAATTAATTAAATAATAAATATGAAGGAATCTTTATTATGCTAGCGATCCATGACACGTTAAAGATTAGAGTGATAGAATTCCCTCCACCAACAGTTTTAAAAGCCTATGAATCCCCCCCCCAACAGCTGCACGGCTTGACACAGCTGCCGCAGCAGCGGCACCCTTTGATCCATCCAAGGTGCTGATTCGCCCGCATAGGTGTGAAGTGGAATCCCCATTGACAGCATTCTTTCCTGTTTCCCATGCCTGGCGCTTTGTTGTCAGGCACCACCCCACGACCCTTGGAGTCTGATAGACTGGTGGAACGTCCTTCCTGGCGCCATGGCAGGGTGACACCCTGACATCGGTGACACCCTGACAACCCCATTTTAGTCCCATTCACTGCTGCTCATTCCTGCCTGAGTTTTGCTATGTAAGCATCTCCCCTCTGCCCCCCTCCCAGGCTTTTCCCAGGAAATGGGGGGGGGGTGAAGGACTCCTCTCCCTCCTGGGGAACCTGCACTTTTTCAGGTGGCAGCCTGGCTCGTGTGATGATCTCAACAACAATGTTCCAATAAACACTTCTCCATGCAATTCATTGAAATGCAGATAAAGCTTTATTCAGGATACATGTTCATTGAAGCACTCCTAAAGACTTGAATACTGATTCCCGCCAAACTAAGCTCTCTTAACCCTTCCCCTTGCACGCCAATTCACCAACGATGATCTCATGAAGCAAAGGGTCCCATCTCCACTCCGTTGCAGGTGCGTGACCTTGGCCGTGACCTTGGCCGAGCTGTCTCTAGCTTCCAGCAGCAGACATAACACTCAACTGCCATTCCCCCTCCCAACTACTATGCAAGCACTAAGCCTTGATTAATCCCTATGGCAGGATTCATAGACATGAACCCTGACAGCTCGTTGGGAGCTTTTCGCTCCCCCGCCTGGCACGTGCATGGAAAGGGGCGGCCGGGGAACACGGGACCCCGGACTCTCCCCCTCCCAGGACTCAGAAGACTGAACCTGGATGAGGATTTTGCATGTCTCCCTTCCTCCCCGCTCACTGAACAGAGTCATGTCTGGATCTCTGCCTTGTACCCCTTTGCCTTCGGGGCTCAAAGGGTTAAGCGAGCGAGTGCAGAATCCTATAAAGGGGCCAGACTTCCACTCGCGTTTTCGAATTCCTAGGAAATCCCGGGCTGCCACATTCACACTCTGTGGCTCCGTGCTGGTGTGCATGCTCAGCACCTCCCACAGTGGCAGAGGGAGCCCTGGGTGGGTTCCATGCGCGAAAGCGGTGGACCCGGAGGGATGCGGATGCGGGTTGGGCAGGGATTATGGATGTGGAGGAAGCCTCCCTTGTGGGGGAGAAGCGGAGTCAGGCAGGAGCCCCTCTGCCCCCAAAGCCGCTTCCCCTTCTCCCGCTCAACCAGGAGCCCCTCAAGGGCTGGGGCTGGGGCTCCACAGCTCTTAGCCTGGAGGGCAGTGGGGCCGCCTCTGAAAGGCATCTGCTGGGAGACCCCTGGGCTTCCCGGGGCAGTGGGTGGGCCCCTGGGAGAAGAGGCAGCTGGCCTGGGGGGTCCAGGGGTGTGACCCAGCAAGGCACAGCTGATACTCTTATGCTCTATATCCCTTCCTAGAAGCCTCCCAGTTGGATATGTCTATGAAGGTTCTCAGTCATCCAGGTGGAATTGTCTGTAGCTTGAATCATGTCAACTGGATTTCTATTTTCTCAGTGGAGAAAATACGAAACGTTTCCACTGAGAAAATAGAAATCCAGTTGACATGATTCAAGCTACAGACTCCCAGTTGGAGAAGCCCCGAGGCTCCTTGAGGGCTAGCTTCAGCCTCACTGGCAGGGATTGAGAGAAAACTTGAAATACAGCTTTACTGATAGGCTTAAAATTTTTAATCCAAGATGGCGACCGGGAGCGAACGCTGACTGCTGCTGCTCCGAGGGGGGAGACTCCTGACTTTTCTGAGCCCTGACTCCCAGCCCCCACTTGCTGCTTGTTAGCCGGGGGTTTTGGGGGAGAGAGACTTTCAAGCCCCCCCCCCCCCCGGCCTTATACCTGCGTGCCGGTTGTTGGAGCCCCCCGGACGGAGTGACGGAGCGCGGCGGCCCTGGCGGACTCCTGCGGATCTTGGCGGCGTAGGAGAGCTTGGCGCCGCGGCAGTGTGAACAATGGGCTGGGCTTTTGGGGGAGAGACTTGAGGGTCCCCGGCCTTGTGCCTGTGTGCCGGTGCCGGAGCCCCCCCGGACGGAGCGGCGGGGCGCGGCGGGTCCTGGCGGCACAGGAGAGCCTGGTGGCGTGAATGCTGAGCCAGGGACTCTCTGGGTGCAGTTCTGGGCAACGGGCCCCCGGCGCGGCGGGCCAGCTTCGGTGGCGGCGAGATCCGGCGCAGCAGAGTGAACTTGGCGGCGCGGCTGAGCTCGGTGGCGCGGCAGGCCAGCCTGGCGGCGGCCTGGCGCAACGAACCAGCATGGAGGAACGGTGGACCCCGATGGCAGAGCTGGCGCGGCGAAGGTTGGCGACGGGGGATATGAACTCTGGGGGTTTTAGATCTTTTTACCAGAGCCCCCTGGACTCCAGACGCCTCTTCCAGTGTCCCTGGACGAAGACCTCGCCGGGGGGGGCGGGGGCAGTGAATCTTCATCGTCCCAGGCCCTCCAAGAGCACCCTGGATAAGGAGGGAGGATCACGGGGAGCACGGTCTGGGGATCTCAGTAACAATCCCAGCCAATTAAATCGGCCACCTACAAATTAAGTAAGGCGGCAGAGGGTTCCAGGGGTCCCTTAGTGTGAATGTGGTACCCCCCCCCCCCGTGGGTGAGAGACACGAGGAGGGGTTCCAGGATTGCATGATTGGGTGTGAGAGTACCCACCCCTGAGTGAGAGACAGGTGGTGGGTAGGAGTGACTGAGGTGCCCCTCTTTGACTAGGGAGAGAGGCCGAGGAGGGGCACGGTGGTGGTGGTGGTGGTGGTCAGGACCCAACTGCGCTGAGAGCGAGAGCCATTGCCCAAGGTTGATTGAGTATGTGAGGATGGATGCGTGGTGTCAGGGACCCTTGTTTAAACCCAGGATTTCCGGAGGTCCGGGAGTGGAGGCTACTGGATCAGGAAACCCTGGGGTTCTTAGGGCGGGTTACCCAATCGAGGTGGTGCCGGGTCGGGGATGTTATGACGGGAACCGGAGGGCAGGCCATCTTGGGGGAAGACGCCCCTGGTGTTTGTTACCGGTGGCGTGTTCCGGCCCTCTGAGTTCAAACCCAGGCCCTGGACAGCAGATCCTCGAGAGCCCTGGTTTCCGGCTGCTGCTGCTTAATGCCAGGTCAGTGAACAACAAGGCCCCCCTCATAAGTGATTTGATCTCTGAGGAGGGGGCAGACCTGGCGTGTATCACAGAGACCTGGCTGGGCTCAGAAGGGGGGGTAGCACCCATTTGATTGGTCCGCCCCTGGCGACTTATGGACCCAATGAGGTTTCAGAGAGAGCTGGGGCTTATACCCGAGGACCTGCTGCATGGTCCAGCAGAGGCCTTGGCTGCAGCCTGGAATAGAGAAGCAGCTGGGGCCTTGGACAGGATTGCGCCTGTGTGACCTCTCTTACCCCACTCAACCTGTCACTCCCAGTGGTTTACAGAGGAGTTGAGGGTTTTGAAGAGAAAAACAAAGACTGAATCTGACCGAACACAAGCTAGAGTCGCGGTTAAGGCCTACCTTGTGGTGGTAAGAGTGGCGAAACGGCAATATTTCTCCGCTCTTATTGCATCCGCAGAATGCCGCCCGACGGCCCTGTTTAAGATTACTCGGCCCTGTTTAAGATTACTTGAGCTCTCTTGGGTCAGATAAAATCAGAGACCCATTTACAGAGCCGTTCGGAGGAGTTTTCTGAGCATCTGCAGGATAAAATCGCTCAGATTCATTCCAAGTTGGACTCTAAGCATGAGGCACAGTCTGAAGAGATGCCGAGGGAGGATACTTGCCCTGTTATCTGGGAACAGTTTGATCCTGTTGGACCTGAGGAAGTGGACAGGATCCTCTGGACTGTAAATGCCACCACATGTCATCTAGACCAATACCCTTCCTGGTTAGTAAAGTCAGCCCGGGAAGTGACTTGTGGTTGGGTCCAGGCGATGGTTAATACTTGAGTGAGTGGGTGTTTCTGGCCACCTTTAAGGAGGCGCTGGTATACCCCCTCCTCAAGAAACGATCCCTGGACCCTACTATGTTGGACAATTTTCATCCTGTCTCCCACTTTCCCTTTTTGGGTAAGGTGGTTGAGAAAGTGGTGGCGTTGCACTCCAGAGGATTCTGGATGAAACGGATTATCTAGACCCCTTTCAGTCAGGTTTCAGGCCAGGATATGGGACAGAGAATGCATTGGTTGTGCTTATGGATGATCTCTGGCAAGAGCAGGATGAAGGGAGTGCATCCATCCTGGCTCTCTTGGACCTCTCAGCGGCTTTCGATACCATTGACCATGGTATCCTTTTGGGACGGCTCAGGGAGTTGGGGGTGGGTGGCATGGTTTTGCTCTGGTTCACCTCCTTCCTCCAGGGCCGTTCCCAATCGGTGGTGATAGGGGAGGAGAGATCCGACCCACGACCCCTCCTGTGTGGGGTGCCGCAGGGTTCGGTTCTCTCTCATATTTAACATCTACATGAAACCACTGGGTGAGACCATCCATCACCACGGGATGAGGTATCATCAATACGTGGATAATAATTATATATCTCCATCCTGGGTGAAGTAAGTGATGCGGTCGCTGCCCTATCTCAGTGCCTGGGGGCTGTGGGGGTCTGGATGGGGAACAACAGGCTTCGGCTGAATGCTGGCAAGACAGAGTGGCTGTGGATTGATGGCCCCTCTGTGCCCAGGAAGTTGTCATTTTTGGTTCTGGATGGGGTGGCACTGCCCCATTCAGAGCCAGTGCGGAACCTGGGGGTCCTCCTGGACTCACGATTCTTGCTCAAAGAGCAGGTGGCAGTCGTGGCTAGGAGGGCCTTTGCGCAACTTCGAGTTGTGTACCAGCTATGCCCATACCTGGATAGAGAGGCACTCCGAACAGTCAGTCATGCCCTTGTCACCTCCCATATAGACTACTGTAATGCGCTCTACATGGGGTTACCCTTGAAGAGTATCCAGAAGCTTCAGCTGGTCCAGAATACGGCCGCACGGGCAGTTACCGGTGCTATAAGATCAGCACATGTGACACCCCTGCTGTGCGAGCTGCATTGGGTACCAGTTTGCTTCTGGGTCCAATTCAAGGTGTTGGTTATCACCTTTAAAGCCCTACATGGCATGGGGCCAGGTTACCTGAGGGACCGTCTCATCCCCAGAACATCGACCTGCCCCACCCGGTCATGCAGACAGGGCATGCTACAGACCCCATCGACAAGGCAATTTCATCTAGCCGGGTCCAGGAAGCGGGCCTTCTCTGCAGTGGCGCCCGCCCTTTGGAATATTCTGTCCCCAGAGATGAGGTGGGCTCCCACACTCCCGGCCCTCCAGAAAAATCTGAAGACCTGGTTCTGCCGCCTTGCTTGGGATGGGAAAGGTAACAGCTCCTCCTGGGGGTGGCTAGCGCCGTAATATCCTCCCTACTATATAACATCATATCGCCACATGGATTTTATATTTATATTATATTTATTTAATGGTATTATTATAACTGATTTTATATTGAATGTTTTTAATTGTTGATTTTATTGTAAACCACCCAGAGTCCTCTGTTGGGGGAGATGGGCGGTGAGAGAAGTTTGAACTAAATAAAACTCGCAGCTTCAGCTTCTTCTAACTTCTTCCAAAAAGGGGTCTGGTGGCTGGAAAAGATGTCTTCTACTTTAGCTGCTTCAGTGAAATGATGCTCCCAGAAATACTGAGAGACGAGACAGGAACTGCTAGCATTAAATTATTAGCTTTTTCTGTTGTTTTCCCAGTGCTGAAAAACGGTGATTGAATACCAATGGTTTCTTCAGAGCAGAAGAGAGGCTGCAAGACCCAGTGGTGACTCCTAGGGTTTGAGAATCCTCAACTAGCTTATTTTCAATGGTTATAAGATGGAGGATACATCGGAGGACGACGGAACCCAATCGGCGAACATCCAGGATGTCAGCAGCCGACTCGGAAGCGAGGCATGCTGGGACATGTAGTCCAATGCCTACGGATGAAGAGTCGGTTCCCCTACCTCCTTCCTAAGTGCGCGGTTAAATGATGTGCATATGAATTGTTAAATATATATGGAAAATGCTGTAAGCCGCCTAGAGTCCTCCAATAGGGAGGGGATAGGCGGGGTATAAATATGATAAATAAATAAAATAAATAAATACATACCTATGTTTTAGGCCTCTCGTTCGTAATTAAATCTACACCTTCACTTCACTGCTGGTCTTCACCAACTCCATGCCACAAGATGAGACCACCTTCATATGAATCCATTCCACCTTTCCTCCTCC
Organism: Charina bottae; assembly: GCA_023362775.1. NCBI lineage: Eukaryota > Metazoa > Chordata > Lepidosauria > Squamata > Charinaidae > Charina > Charina bottae. The sequence goes on along the minus strand of JALMGJ010000002.1, from coordinate 3,074,392 downwards.
TCTTACGTTCATAGATACACATTTCATTCATTCCAGCGCATTCCCATTTACTCCTCTTCCATTCCAAGTTGCAATCTGCCATATGCTGCAGTTGTCCCCAGATGGGCCCAAAGATAGATTGACTTCTGCCATCCATCTTGTTTTGCACAATTTAGAGCATCTCGGACCGCTTTGCAATGTGGTACAGAAGCCGCAGACTAGGTTTCCAGCCTTGGTTGTACCCATGCCTCAGGCAGCGATCTCTGCTAACAGAAAGTCCAGTCCTGGCCAGTTTGGGCACATGATGACCACAACCAAAGCCCAGCTTTACCCCGTGGATGCTCAAGCTATGCTAGGCAACTGAGAATCTCAAAACCAAAGACTACCTTGCAACGCTTGCTTTGTATATATACTTATGTCATTCAGTTCACTAGAGTCTTCAGAGGCTGGAGGGTCCTCTCTCAAGCGCCCCAGCGGATTCTGCCCTGAGCAGGGGTGGCCTTGATGGCCTCTGAGGTGCCCCCCCGCCCCTGCCTCCAGAGGCCCGGGTGCTGCCGGCAGGGGCCACCAGGGGGCGTTCTCCTCGCCGCCGAATAGCTCAGCGCCACTGAGCATGCTCCGCCTCGTCTGCCTGGTTCGGGAGGACCAGCTGTGAGTTCCGCACACGGGGGGGGGGGGGGGCGTCCCGCGACCTAGAGCCTCCCGGGGGGGAATAGCCCCCCTCCACCCGTAGGCAGAGCCTCCGCGGCCGGTTCTTGCAGGGGGAGGGGGAACGTGCGGCTGCCCTCCAAACAGCCCCGGAGTCGGTGGCGAGAGAGAGGAACCCCGGATTCCCCAGAGGGTTTGTTGGAGGGAGGGGGAGACCCCCATTCCTGCTCCTGGCCTGTGGATGCAAGCGATACAATCCTGGGGGGAGGGAAGGAGTTGGGGGGTGGGTAGGAAGCCTAAAGGAACAGCGTGCTCAGGTTTTCCATAAACCAGGTTTGCTTCCCAGCATTTCTAGCAAAAAAGAACCTGGGGAATGGGTTTTTCTGCCTGGCGGTCCTCCATCTGCAAAAGGTGAAGTTTCAAGCTTTTGGGTGGGGGGTTGGAAATATCCAATTCTGTGCCTCAAATGTCCTTGCTGGCGGGGCTGGAGAGACCCCCAAGAGCTTTCTGCTGCCAGTTGAGCTGAGTTGCACCTCCACAAAAGATGCTCCCCCAAATGAGGGCTGTTCTCCGATGGGGGGGGGTAGAGGGAGGGAGGGACAGACATTGCATTAAACCGGAAACATTTATTGATTTTGCCCCTCCAAACCATTATTTTGCCCTGATTTTGATTAAGGTTTCTAAATGAGAACTGTCTCTGTAATTCCTGAAGTTTGCTTTCTTTTCCACCTCAGATGTAAATGCTGGAGGCCACTGGAGAGCTGAATGGCCTTGAAAAACCTCTCCCGGCCCCTCTCTGTGCAATTCATTCAGTTCCTTGGACTGAAAAGACCTTTGGAGACCCAGGAGACCTGCAGGCCCTTCCTGGATCTGTGTCAGGGAACGGAGGGAAAATGGATGCAACCCAGCCAGCGCGCCAGGGAGTGGGAACAGGCCCTGCTGCTGCTGCTCAGCCTGGGAGTCATGGGGAGGTCTGGGCAGGAAGTGGGCAGAGGATCCTGGAGGAGGAAGCCCTCCGTTCCGAGATCCAGCATTGGCACTTCAGGAATAGTCCCTTTCAGGAGGCCGAGGGGCCGCGAGAGCTTTGCAGCCGCCTTCACCGCCTCTGCTGGGGGTGGCTGCAGCCAGAGAAACACTCCAAGGCTCAGATGTTAGACCGGGTGATCTTGGAGCAGTTCCTGTCTGTCCTGCCCACGGAGATACAGCGCTGGGTGTGGGAGTGCCGAGCGGAGACCAGCTCTCAGGCGGTGGCCTTGGCTGAAGGCTTCCTCCTGAGCCGGGCGGAGGAGAAGAAGTGGGAAGGACGCCAGGTGAGAGACGCTCATCTTGGGAAATACGAAGGGATCTTAATGTGCTTGAATTCTTAAATGTTTCCCTAACAGAGTTTCTGGAATTAATAATAAAAAAGATGTTTAGAGATCATTGATAAATTGTTCCTGTGTTCTTCCAGAGGATGTAATTGGAGCAATTGTCCCATTGTCCTCTTCCATCCCCACTGATGAACGTAGAAGGCTTGCAAAGCTTTGGGCATAAAGTGAAAATCGAGTTCCTCTTATGTCCTGTTCTCTTAACTCCTCTTCTTTGCCTATATTTCAGGATCTGTGGCCCTTCCTGGAGGTGGGCACTAATTGTCCTGAGGAAAGGGTGGATCCATCAAATCCCTCTCTGGAGCTGTGTTTCACTGGGATCTCCAAGGAGGAAGGTCAGCGTCAGGATGCTTCATTAGGTAAGGGAAGATCCTTCTACATGGTGGGAGGTTTTCCAGAGAGATTCTAGTTATCTGTAATTCTCTGTATCTTCTCGTGTCTAGTCATTGGATAATTTACTAGACATAGATAATGTCTAGTAAATTTTCACACATATCCTTGCTGGACCACCTCCAACACAAACTGTCCTTGCAGGGGTGTTCCTGGGGTGCCAGCATTTCAACATTTGCCCATCCACATGGAACATAATGGTTTCAGGCTGTGCGGGGAGCATCTACTTGGTTAAGTGAATGCTTTGGTTGCCAAGAGTAGACTTCCTTGTCTTGTTCCTGCCCAAAAGGCTAGGAGAGAGGTCGAATTGGGGTTTGTTACCCAGTGTGTGGTGGGGCTGTGGTCTTCTGTTCGCCTTTTATTCTTGGCTCCCAATATGTAGCCTATGGAAGGCTACGGAAGGCAGATGGTAGGACTGACGGAAGGAGGTTTCCTCCGCAGGGCAGGAAGAAGGCTTAAGTCGTGCCTTCAAGCTAGAAAAGGTGGAGTTAATCCCTTTCCTGCTTCCATCCTGTCTCTCTCCTTCCCAGGGAGCAAAATGGAGTCACTGTTATTCATTGGATCATCTCCTTGTAATGGTGGAGCTGAAAGAGCAGCTGGAACTCCAGCTCAGGTAGGAAGGGAAAGTTCAGGGGTTAATATGGAGGAGCAGTTGGAGACCCTAGTTTCATTTGAGGTTTCAGAGTATGATACTGCTGTTCCTGAGCAACATGGAAGAGGGAAATTAGGATTTTAAGTTAGTGATCAGTCACATCTGGAGTTGCCACCTGCTGAGGCCCCATTTTCCGTATCTAATATCACAAAATCTTTCAAGAGACAGGAATACAATTAATACACGTATAACAGCTTTGGTCATCTTCAGGGAGAAGCTGCTGCCCTACACTGCCGATGGAGAGGATGCTGTGTGTAACCACCCCTTGAGAGATCAGCAGATGGTTTTATCACATAACGTGTTGAGTCCAGCTGGGGAAATGTCCAATTAAGCATTATAACTCTGTGCTTCTAGGAATTGCAGATTAAAGGAGATCTTGCAAATTCTTCTCTGGTCTTCTAACAGGGATCCTTCCTCGCTCAGGGTCCTGTGTCCTTTGAGGAGGTGGCCGTCCATTTCACCAGTGAAGAGTGGTCGCTGCTGGATCCCAGCCAAAAAGCCCTGCACCGAGAAGTCATGTTGGAGACGTCTAGGAGCGTGGCCTCTTTAGGTGAGGGTCCCTCTGGAGGAAGATTAAATCAGAGTGAGGAGTCACTGGACGGTTTTCTGTTATTTACAGCTTTGGAGACCTGTGCAGGTTTTGTTAACATGATTTCACCTCTTTTCTCTTTCCCTCTTATATTAATTCCAGTCCAAGTCCACGGTCCTCTAAGTACCACAGGTTTCTTTTAGAAGAAAGAGATCAGTCTGGTGACCAGTCAGTCTGAAAAGGGTTGACATGCAGTCTTGGGATCTTCTTTGGGTCCTGTGTGAATACTGCAGAGCTACTGGGAAGATAATTAGGGAGGGGATGTTTTTATTTCACTGTCCTAATCAGCACCATAATAGGGGACATGATGGCTCAGTGGTTAAGACGCTAGGCTTGTCGATCGCAAGTTCAGAGGTTCGAATCCCTAGTCCCGTGTGACGAAGTGAGCTCCCGCACTCGCCCCAGCTCTTGCCAACCTAGCAATTCGAAAGCATGCAAATGCAACAAGGTAAATAGGTACCACTTTGGTGGGATGGTAACAGCGTTCCGCGCGCGTCATTCCAGCCACATGACTGCGGAAGTGTCTTCGGACAGCGCTGGCTCCTTGGCTAAGAAACGGAGATGAGCACCGCCCCCTAGAGTCGGACACAACTGTGCAGGGGAAAACCTTTACCTTAACCTAATCAGCACCATATGTTGTCTTACAATTATATTGCAATGACATGTACTGTATGTTGGGGCATCGGATGCAACTTAGGTGCATTATATGATGGAAGTGCATGTGCCATATCATGTTGAGACGTGGGCTGCAGAGCATTGTATTGGTTATTGTTATTTTGTGTTACATTCTTGTTTTAAATTGTTGTTAACTGGCTAGAATGACACAAGATGAGCAGCCATGCCAATCTTTTAAATTAATAGATAAGATTCATCCTGTCATTTCCCTTGTTCCTCCACCTGCAGATGCCCAGGAATAGAAACAGGTTAGGACTGACACATGTACAGCAAACTATGTTGTAGAGTTTTCAGATTTCTTTTTCTTCCCCCTCAAGCAATTGATGAACAGAAGAATGAAAATTACCAAGAGCCAAGTGTAATGCCATCACAAATAAACAGAATTGAAGTGCCAGAAGAGATGTCTGCAAATAAGTGGGGAAGGAGAAGATACGAGAAAAACCAACCTTACAATTGGAGAGAAAAATCCATTCTTGAATGTGTGGAAATGGATCACTTCCAGACCCAACGTAATTGCAAAGAAAGCAGTACAGGAAAGAGTCAAGGAAGTGGAGTATTCCAAGCAAAATCCAGTTTCAGTAACCACTGCAAAATTGGAAAGAGCTTCAACAATAACCGTAACATTCCCCATAAGATGGTCCATGCGAGTGAGAAGCCTTATAAATGTGTGCACTGTGGAAAGAGATTTAGGTGGATTAGTAATCTAACCTCCCATAAAAGGATCCATTCACGGGAAAAGCCCTATAAGTGCATAGACTGTGGAAAAAGCTTCCGAATGAACAGTTCCCTTATTTTTCATAAAAGGATCCATACGGGAGAGAAACCTTATAAGTGCATAGACTGTGGAAAAAGCTTCAGTATAAGCAATTCTCTTACTTATCATAAACGGATCCATACAGGAGAGAAACCCTATAAATGCATTGAGTGTGGGAAGAGCTTCAGCCAAAGCAGTTCCCTTACTTCCCATAAAAGGGTCCACACAGGAGAGAAACCCTACAAATGCACAGTGTGTGGAAAGAGCTTCAGTTATAGTGGTTCCCTTACTTCCCATAACAGGATCCATTCAGGGGAAAAACCCTATAAATGCATGGACTGTGGAAAAAGCTTCAGTATGAAGAGTTCCCTTATTTCTCATAGGAGGATCCACACAGGAGAGAAACCCTATCAATGCATAGAATGTGGGAAGAACTTCAGCACAAGCAGTGACCTTTCTTCCCATAGCACGATCCACACAGGAGAGAAAAAATATGCATGCATGATGTGTGGAAAGAACTTCAGGTCGAGGAAACAACTTACTTCCCATAAAAGGAGGATGCATACAGCGGAAAAACCCTATAAATGCATGGACTGTGGAAAAAGCTTCAGTATGAACAGTTTCCTTACTTCTCATAAAAGGATCCATACGGGAGAGAAACCTTATCAATGCATAGAATGTGGGAAGAATTTTAGCACAACCAATGACCTTACTTCTCATAAAAGGGTCCACACAGGAGAGAAACCCTATCAATGCATAGAGTGTGGAAAGAGCTTTAGTATGAACAGTTCCCTTACTTGTCATAAAAGGATCCATACAGGAGAGAAAAAATATGCATGCATGGTGTGTGGGAAGAACTTCATGTGGAGCAATCAACTTACTTCCCATAAAACACTGCATACCGGGGAAAAACCCTATAAATGCATGGACTGTGGAAAAAGCTTCAGTTTGAACAGTTCCCTTACTTCTCATAAAAGGGTCCATACGGGAGAGAAACCCTATCAATGCATAGAATGTGGAAAGAGTTTCAGTAAGAACAGTTCCCTTACTTCTCATAAAAGGGTCCATACGGGAGAGAAACCCTATCAATGCATAGAGTGTGGAAAGAGCTTCAGCAGAAGCAGTGAGCTTACTTCCCATTATACGGTCCACACAGGAGAGAAACCCTATGAATGCATAGAGTGTGGAAAGAGTTTCAGTAAGAACAGTTCTCTTACTTCTCATAAAAGGATCCATACGGGGGAGAAACCCTATCAATGCCTGGAGTGTGGAAAAAGCTTCAGTATGAGTAGTTCTCTTACTTCTCATACAAGGATCCATACGGGAGAGAAACCCTATAAATGCATAGAGTGTGGGAAGAGCTTCAGCACAGGATGTAACCTTACTTCCCATAAAAGGATCCATACAGGAGAGAAACCCTATAAATGCATAGAGTGTGGGAAGACCTTCAGGACAAGCTGTAACCTTACTTCCCATAAAAGGATCCATATGGGAGAGAAACCCTATAAATGCATAGAGTGTGGGAAGAGCTTCAGGACAAGCTGTAACCTTACTTCCCATAAAAGAATCCATATGGGAGAGAAACCCTATAAATGCATAGAGTGTGGGAAGAGCTTCAGCACAAGCAGTGACCTTACTTCCCATAAGAGGGTCCACACAGAGGAGCAACTGTAGAAATGTTCTGAATGTGGAACAGGTTTTTGTGAAAACAGGACCCTTACTTTTCATAAGAGGATCCATAAGAGAGAGAAAAATACATGCAAGATGTGTGGAAATATCAGTCCTAGCCCAAGAATGACACAAAACCAATCCAGTTCTTTATTTCCTTACACTGTATAGACAGAATATTGCCAGACTAAACCAGTACTATAACCGAAATGGATAGACCTTGGGAGGCTCTAGGGTGTGGCTAATCTGAATCTTTTCTTCTTCCCATGGTCCAACTCTGGGCTGTGCTGTCGCTTGTCTCTCCTCCCTCCTTGGAATGTGCTTCCTCCTTCTGGAGGGCCAGCTGTGTTACTGTAGTCCATCACAGGAAAGATTATGGAGCAATCAACTTCCCATAAAAGGATCCATATGGGGAAGATTCCTTTAGGGACTGAAGTGTCCTTAATTCCTGTAAAATGATCCACTGTGATATGAAACATCTAAAGGCATGGAATGCAAAAAGAGGTTCAGTCAAGAATTGTGAACTGATTTCTCTTAAAAGGCTCCATATGAGAGAAATAGCATGCATGTATGTAGCATGTGAAGAGCTTCAAGTGGATTTTGTGTGTGTGTGCGTGCACATGTGCGTCTGCCTTCAAGGTAGCTTTGACTCCTGGTGACTGCCTGGACTAGTCCCTGCAATTTTCTTGGCAAGGTTTTTCAGAAGAGGTTTGCCATTGCCTGCTTCCTGGGGCTGAGAGAGAGTGATTGGCCCAAGGTCACCCAGCTGGCTTCATGCCTAAGGTGGGATTAGAACTCACGGTCTCCTGGTTTCTATTGTGATGCCTTAACCACTACACCGAACTGGTTCTTTCAAGTGGAATAAAGACCTTATTTTCTCTAAATAAGGTATTGAAGGTACGTGAGGAAGAAATATTATAATACATAGAATGTGGAAACAGTTTGAGAGGGAAGTATCCACTGGGAGAGGAATCCTATAAATGCAGAGGATGGGAAGAGTTTCAGCAAAGAGCAGTTCCTTTAATTCCTGTGAAAGGATCCACATGGTAGAAACCACAGAAAGGTGTGTCTGGGAGAGGGGTTAAAGAGCAGGAGTCTTACTTTCAGTGAAAGGAGAAATTATATAAATGGAAGAAGTGTAGTAAGAACTTCAGTACAAGTTCTCTTAATTCCCAGAAAAAGTTTCACATAGGAGAGACAGTATGAATACATGGAACACGAATGGAATCAGCCTGCTGATCTGTCTTTCTTCCCATAAAAAGATCCACTCTAAGCATCCAGTAAGTACAAAGATCCTGTGGAAAGAGGTTGAGGTGAACAGTTCTCTCTTTTGGAGGATCCCCTTAGGAAAAACTGAATAAATGTATGGATTACGGAAAGAGCTCCCCAGGCTAGATTGCTTAATACCAGAGCTATTACCTTGTCAGTTAGGTCCAGCTCACAAGAATTTATTAAATTGTACCATTCATTACACAAAAGGCTCTCAAAACCTCTGCCTGGTCAAGCTGCTTTATCTAGGCAGAAGCAACATCTGAAGCGAGTCTGGGATCAGGCTCCAGGCTTTGTGGAGAGCTGGCGTATGCAAGCAAAGCAGGGGGAAAAGTGTGTGTGTGTTTTAGCTCCAATTGTATTGAAAATACTGGCCTGCCTTAAACACACAGCGAAATATTTAAGCTATTGATTCTTTTTCCATATAACCCGATGCGCATAGCTGTGGTTTATCAGTGAAAATCTCTCCCAAATGTTTACATGTAGATGCAGGTTTAGTTTGTCTCTGGGTGCAAAATTACATTAACCCAGTTGAAAGAAGTATAGCCAGTGAGGTTATGATTTCAGCTGTTGCCTCTTTACTTTAAAAATGATTTTATTGATCCAACAGTATACCATATGAGCAATATTTTTTTTTTAAAAAAGGGAGTTCATTCTCATTTTGAAGGGTTAATATAGTAAATTATTGGGGACAGTTGTTGCACAATGTAAATGATGCCCCTACTTTATATACGTGGAAGAAAACAGCTAAAGAAAGAAACCAAATGAGTATGTGGGAGAACCTTTAGTGATCGGAGGGGAATAGAGTGGTAGAAAGAGGTGGAATGAGTTCCAATCTGACTCACTATCAAAGAATTCACACTGCAGAGATGATGCATATAAATCCATGGAATATGAGAAAAGAACTAGCAAAGCAGATCTACCTATAAATGAAGCAACAAAGGGGAGAAACCAGATCATGTGACTATCTTCTGAAATTTAGGATTTTCCTTAGTTAACTGCTTAGCTTAATCTCACTAATGACAGAATAACCAAGAGCCAATGATTTAATTGATAGTGACATTGATATTTATCACATTTTTGTTGTTCAGTCGTTTAGTTGTGTCCGACTCTTCATGACCTCATGGACCATAGCACGCCAGACCTTCCTGTCCTCCGCTGTCTCCCAGAGTTTACTCAAATTCATGTTCATTACATCGGTGATGCTATCTAACCATCTCATCCTCTGCCGTCCCCTTCTCCTTTTGCCTTCAGTCTTTCCCAGCATCAGGGTCTTTTCCAGTGAGAGCTATTTGGTTATCGTCCCTTTCCCTTTCTTTGACACTTTGGATAGTTTTCCTGTGTACTAGTGATCCTTGGAATTTTGCACAAATATAATTTTGAATTGATAGGCCAGATATGAGGCTGTAGCCAGGTAGGAGTAAGAATAGCAAAAGGCATGTGGGACAGGAAGCAAATTAAATTTAGTTGGCTTTGCCCTCCATTCCAGTTACCCTTCTGGATACCACTAGAATAAGTTTTGAAAGCTTGTTTCCCAATTCCTCTCTGTCTTCAGCCTCCTGAAATTGGATAGAAATATGTACAGAATATTAATTTAATGAAAGAAAAATTATAACAGAAGAGTGCTGTGTTTAAGGAGATTAAACATTTCTGAAAGCTTCCATCTTTATACTCTGCAGTTTTTTATATGAACTTGGTCATAACTTGCATTAGAAGCTGAAATTGGTTAAAGATGAGGTGAAATTATTATGTTTACATAGCTACCCATCTCACATAAAGGTGGGCAGTGCACAACACTTAGTTAAAACAATAAATACATAAAAACAGTCACAATTAAAAATAACTATAAAAAGGCACATAAAACAAGATATGATATTAACCATAGTAAGGGAGCCATCGCAAAATCTCACTGGTCCCCTGGGACCCCCAGGCCTGAACACAGCCAGGTCTTGAGGGACTTGTGGAATGTTAAAAGGGATGGAGCGATCTCACTTCTGGGGGGAGAAGATTCCATAAGGCGGGTGCCATGGCAGAGGCGGCCAGCCTCCTGGTACCCGCCAAATGTAATTTCCCTGACAGTCAGGACCTGAAGCATGCTTCTCTGCCAGACCTGATGGGGCGGGCAGATGTAATCAGGGAGAGGCGGTCCCTTAGGTAACCTGGCCCTATGCCATGAAGTACTTCAAAGATCAAAACCAGCACCTTGAATTGAACCCGGAAGCAAACCGGCAACCAGTGCAGCTTGTGGAGGTGTAACATGTACTGCTCTAGGGGCACACATAACTGCCAGCGCCACGGCATTTTGCACCAGCTGAAGTTTCCGGATACTCTTTAGGGCAGCCCCATGTACAGCACATTACAGAAATCCAACAGATTGAATCCAAGCAATTTTATCCAACAGATGCTGAGAAAATTCCTCCGCACACCCTGCAAAATGTTCTCCAAGCTGTCCTTACCCTGGTGTTATCTCTTTGTATTTCAGGTTTCCATTTATTCTGATCTTTTCTCTCTGAATACCGTATGAAAAAAAATCTTATGGCCTAAGGCAGGGCTTTCCAAACAACGGCCGGCGTGCAAAACCCCAGAGGCACCACTGCTGCGGCACGCAAAACCCCGGAAGCACTGGTGGCGGCGCTTCTGGGTTGCCACCGCGCTTCTGGGTTTTTGCACGCTGTGGCGGTGGCGGCAGTGTCCTGGTATGTTGTGCAACAACCCAGAACTACTGATGGCCCGCCGCTGCTGCCATCAGTGCTTCCGGGTTGTCGCGTGACACACCTGGGGCCCTCAGGCGACATGGTACTGTGTCGCAACACACAGTTTGGAAAGCTCTGGCCTAAGGTGAGTTTAGCTGGAAAGCCTTGATTGCAAAGCTGGATGCATGGGATAGGATGTTTTTGAGAACATTCTTGCTTAAAGTAAAGAAAAGCCAACTTTCACCTATTTTAAGGGCTAAAATTGAGGTCATTTTCCAAAGCTTTGTCACCACAGCGCTGGTGGTTTGACATTTGATTTTGATTATGTGCCCTCAAATCAGGGTCCCCTCTTAGCGACCACATATTTTGTCCAAGACGATCTGTCCCTAACTTGATCCTTCAGGTTTTCCAACGGTGCCCTACTGCCGCCATAGCCGAGTCCACCCACCTTGCAGCTTGTCCTCTTCTCTTTCACAGAGCCTGATTCTGCTTTTCGGTGGGTTTCAGGAAAGGGCTTCTCTTTTGACCCTCTGCCTGGAGGGAGCTCAGAAAGAGGAGCTTGTTCCAGAAGCCCCAACCCAGAACAAGAATTCAGCCTCTCCTCTCTCTCACTGCCTGGTTGGGAGACCACCAGTAGATCACACGGGAAAGATGCCAAAGGCTTTCCAGGGGTCTGAGGGGAAGCGCAAGGCCTCACAAATCCCCTGGCCAGGAGACCCCTTGTCAGGAACCCAGGCAGTCCCTCGGGGATCTCTTCTCTCTACACTTCTCTGTCTTTGGGGCCTCAAACCCAGGGCCAAGCCAGGAGGTGCTGCCTCTCCTCTCTCAGGAGGAAGGGGTGTGTGGATATCTGTACCTACAGAAAGGAATACTTCATGAGAGCCCACATAGACGGAGAAGCATTTGTGCGGGCCAAGGATTCGGGCTCTCCTCTCTGTCGGGGCCCGCATAAATTGGGGACCCTAACCCACCAGGAGATCCCCTCGACCGGCCTTCAGGCCTCCCCACCCCCGCCCGAGGCCCTGGAAAAGCCCGGCGCCTTTAAGGCGAGGAGGGAGATTCGCGCCCAGCAGAGAAACAAGTCGGTCCATCCAGCAACTCCCTTCCCGCCCAAACTTGACGGGCGCTTCTCTCCCGTCATTGGCTCGCCAGGGTCACGTGACCCAGCGGGCTCGCGCCCTTTCCTCGAGCAGCTCTCCGCTCCCCCTCCCCGCGGCCTTCCTCCCCCTCCCGCCACCATTGTCCCCGCCCGCCCGTGCAGAACGCCTGGCGCCCACGGCCTCCCGGCGCCTCGGAGTGGACTGAGCATGCGCGTCGCCATTGGCGTTGCTGCCAAGAGGGAAGCGGGGCACGTTCGGCCTCTCTAGGATTCCGCACTCGCTCGCTGTAACCCATTGATCCCCGCAGGCGGCAAAGAGGCCGCCGGAACTTCTAGCAGGACCAGGAGCCAGACACGTGCAGACCCTCCTCTTGGGAAGGGAGAGGAGGGGAGGGAGACGTGCAAAGGGCTCAGCCAGGGTCAGTCTTCCCAGTCCTGAGGGGGAGGGGGAGGGGGAGGGGGAGAGTCCGGAAACTGGGAGGGGATCAGTTCTCCCTGCAGGACCAGAACCAGTAGATTAAAACTGCAAGGAAGCAGCTTCTGGCGAGCTTTCAGAAGAAATTTCCTCACCAGGCAAGGCTTCAGCCAAGGGAACAGCCCGCCATTGGAAGCGGGGAGGTCTCTTGCGCGAGCGGTCTTCAAACAGGCGGGAGGGTCATCTGGCTCTGTGCAGGGGCTGGACTGAAGAAGCCCCTCGCCGTCGCCTCCAGAGGCCCAGGCGCTGCCCGCATGTCCCACCAGGGGGCGCTCTCCTCGCCGTCTTCTCGCTGAGCGCCACTGAGCATGCTCCGCTCCTCTGCCTGGCTCGGGAGGACCGGCTGTGAGTTGCGCCCTGGGAATCTGGCGGGGAGGCGAGCAAGAAGGGTTCCCGCGACCCAGAGCCTTCCCGGAGGGGGGGAAACAGTCCCCTTCCACCCGTAGGCAGAGCCTCCGCGGCCGGTTCTTGCAGGGGGAGGGGGAGCGTGCGGCTGCCCTCCAAACAGCCCCGGAGTCGGTGGCGAGAGAGAGGAACCCCGGATTCCCCAGAGGCTTTGCTGGATTGCGAATCCCGAGGCTTGGAGGGCGGAGGAGGGTATCCTTCCTGCTCCTGGCCTGTGCGTGCAAGGGTTACAACCCTGGGGGGAGGGAAACAGTTGGTGGGAGGATAGGAAGCCTAAAGGAACAACGCGCTCACCGTTTGCAAAATGAGGGCTGGTCTCCAATGGGGCGGGGGGGGGGGGGGGGACAGACATTGCACTGAACCGGAAATATCTCTTGATTTTGCTCCTCCAAACCGTTACTTTGCCCTGATTTTGATCAAACGATCATAGTTTCTAAATGAGAACAGTCTCTAATTCCTGAAGTTTGCTTTCCTTTCCACCTCAGATGTAAAAGCTGGAGGCCACTGGAGAGCTGAATGGCCTTGAAAAACCTCTCCCGGCCCCTCTCTGTGCAATTCATTCAGTTCCTTGGACTGAAAAGACCTTTGGAGACCCAGGAGACCTGCAGGCCCCTCCTGGATCTGTGTCAGGGAACGGAGGGAAAATGGATGCAACCCAGCCAGCGCGCCAGGGAGTGGGAACAGGCCCTGCTGCTGCTGCTGCTCAGCCTGGGAGTCGTGGGGAGGTCTGGGCAGGAAGTGGGCAGGGGATCCTGGAGGAGGAAGCCCTCTGTTCCGAGATCCAGCATTGGCACTTCAGGAATAGTCCCTTTCAGGAGGCCGAGGGGCCGCGAGAGCTTTGCAGCCGCCTTCACCGCCTCTGTTGGGGGTGGCTGCAGCCAGAGAAACACTCCAAGGCTCAGATGTTAGACCGGGTGATCTTGGAGCAGTTCCTGTCTGTCCTCCCCACGGAGATACAGCGCTGGGTGTGGGAGTGCCGAGCGGAGACCAGCTCCCAGGCAGTGGCCCTGGTCGAAGGCTTCCTCCTGAGCTGGGCGGAGGAGGAGGAGCGGGAAGGACGCCAGGTGAGAGACGCTCATCTTGGGAAATATGGAGGGATCTTAATGTGCTTGAATTCTTAAATGTCTCCCTAACAGAGTTTCTGGGATTAATAATACAACAAGATGTTTAGAGATCATTGAGAAATTGTTCCTGTGTGTGAAGGAGTAAAGTTGGGAAAAGTAGCTGCAGCCAGGCAGAAACACTTCTCACCCCACTTCCCTCATACATTCATTTATTAACTCACACCTTTACTTGCAAGCCACTCCCTGGTGTTTTCAAGGACGTGCCCACGTCCAGAGGCAGCCTCACCCCCCCACCCAGGCTCTTAGCTTACAAAAGCAAAGGTTTGTGTAGGAGGATGGCATACAGACAGGGAAGCAGAGGCAACTTCTGGAGATTGGCAGCTATTAGAAGGAGGCAAGGGAACTATCATTCAGCTGCCAGGACCAAGGGTTATGGTGAGCAGCATATGCTGGTGGGAGTCCTGCCTGGAGCTTGGAGCTTTGCTGGGAGCTCAGTAGCTGTAATGACTCTAAATTCAATGCCCCAATAAACACTTCTCAATGCACTTCATTGAAATGCAGAATAAGCTTTATTAAGGATACATGTAAATTGAAACACTCCCAAAAATCTGAATGCCGGATTCCCGCCAAACAGCGCTAACTTAACTCTCCCCCCTGCGTGCCAATTTCACAGCGCCTATGATGTCAATGTCCAGAACTTTCCCTCTCTGTTCTCAAGCCTCCGACTCCTGCAGGTGGCCGACCTTGGCGCCGCATTCCACAGTTTCCGATGAAAACCACAACACTGTACTTGGCACAGTTCACCCCTCCTCACAGTTCACAAGCTTACACTAATGTTACACAATTAATGGCAGGATTCAACTATGAACCCTGACATGCTGACCCTCCAGAAAAAAGAAAGGAATATAGGAAAAGAAAGATACAAAAGAGAAGGAAAATAAAAGCACAAAGTCCTGGCCGTTGGCAATTTTAAACAGAGAGAAACCCATGCTCTGATGGACGGCATTATTGTACGCTACCTCAGCAAACGGTAACAGATCAACCCAATCTCTTTGTTGATAACTAATGTAACACCTTAAATAATAGCTTTCCAAACTCTGTGTTGCAACACTTTAGTGTGTCACAACACACAGTTTAGTGTGTTGCGACAGAACCCGGAAGTGGACGTGCACGGTGGCGCGCGGTGGCGGTTTGTATGGCGGCGGCGGCAACAATGGCCGTCAGCGCTTCCGCGTTTTAGCGGAAAACACGAGGCCACGCCACCGCCGTTTGTTAAGCACTGCCTTAAATATTGCCCCAATACAGCATTCAAACGTTCAGTCGAACCATCCGTGCAAGGATGGAACACCGAGCTTAACCCTTGTTCAGTACCAATTAATTTTAAAAACGATTTCCAAAATTTGGCGGTAAATTGACTTCCGTGGTCACTGATTATCTGCACGGGGGCGCCGTGGAGTCGATAGATGTGCTGAATGAACAGCTTGGCTAACTGACCAACAGATGGAACACTTTTACACGGAATGAAATGTGCTTGCTTAGAAAATAAGTCAGTAACTACCCAAATCACAGTTTTAAAATTCACAGAATTTTAGCCTGACGTCTAGTGATCGCCATTTTTCCCAATTGTTTATGAGATCCAGCCTCCCGGATTTCTGGCACAGCGGGTGCTGAGGTCTGGTTTATTCCTAATTGTTGGGGAGACATTACTGTGGTGACAACCTCTTCCCGTTGGCTATTGTGTTGAGGCAAGCGGGATAGGGTGTAAGGTACTCCATCCGACGCTTGAAATCCCCTTACTCTAGAGTAAACCACAGATGCACGGTTTCTTAGAAGCAGAAAGACTTGAATGAATCAGCAAAGCATGGCTTGTCATTTTTAAACATTCCCCCTCCCGAAGCCCTTTGATGTTTACACATGTAGCTCGTGGCTCCAGGATGCTCAGACATCCATTTGCATAGATGTGTACTGGCGCTGGCCGCTTTAGGTGTGAATCGTCTATTTCAAAGGCAGGCGCCTCTTCCGTGTCTGTTGCACGCCACCCTGGCTATGCATACTTATCTAAGCTATTGGCAGAGGTCTGCAGAGCTCTGACATGCTCCCAGCCCAAGATGCTCCCCCCACCGCACCAATACATGCTAACTACTGAACTAACTAACTAAAACATTTTCAGTCGTGCCCTGTAATGAGAGAACACAAAGAGAATTTTTTACATCGTCCTGTTGGTGTACCCATCTCAGTGAGGTTTGTCCGGGAACTCCCTATGGAAGGTTTTTACCAATTTGGGAGTGCGTGTGTGTTTAGCGCTAACCCATTCCTTGTCTCCTATCGGCAGATGTTGCCACTTGACCAGATATTGCAGCTGTCCCTTGTGCCATCTGGAATCAAGAATCCTGTCGATTTCAAAGTGTGGTTCTCCCTCCACTAACAATGGGGCGGGTTCTGCTGGTTCTGGGTGCCACTGCTGTGAAGTGTGGTGCTGTTTCAACAAACTAATGTGGAATACTGGGTGCACCTTTCTTAGTGTCTTTGGTAACTGCAGTTTAGCTGTTACCAGGTTAATAACTTCAATTATTGGGAATGGACCTATGAATTTTGGTGCCAGTTTTCGTGATGGTTGTGTAGCCCTCAGGTTTTTTGTTGAAAGGTACACCTTATCCCCTACTCTCAACTCCCATTCCTTCTCTTGTTTGCAGTCTGCGTATTTTTTGTAACTTGCTTTGGCTTCCTGTAACGTTTTCACCATGATTGGCCAATTGCTGGTTACCTTTGCTATCCATTCATCCGCTTTCAGTGGTTGCGCTAGTTCTGTGCTTTTGGTCATAGCCAACTCGGGGATAGTTACAAAATCCTGCCCTGTGGCTACTTTAAATGGCGAAAACCCCGTGCTTTGATGGAGCGCGTTATTGTAAGCAACTTCTGCGAACGGTAACAGTTCTGCCCAATCATTTTGTTGATAATTAATGTAACATCTAAGGTACTGCTCCAGTATAGCATTAATGCGTTCGCTTGCTCCATCTGTGCACGGATGGAACGCACTACTGAGCCCCTGTTCTGATCCAATTGACTTCAAAAAAGCCCGCCAGAACTTACAAGTGAAAGTGCTGCCGTGATCGCTGATTATGCGTCCCGGCATCCCGTGAGCTCGATAGATGTGTTGAATGAACATCCTAGGTAGTTTTTGAGCATTTGGGATCCCATTGCAAGCAATGAAGTGTGCCTATGTCTATGAAGGTTCTCAGTCATACAGGTGGAATTGTCTGTAGCTTGAATCATGTCAACTGGATTTCTATTTTCTCAGTGGAAACGTTTCGCTCCTTATCCAAGGAGCTTCTTCAGTCTGAGCAAAGTTAGTAAGGGAATCCTAAATATGTTTCTAGGTAGCTGTGTGACCTTACACCTGGGGCTAGGTCATGGTTATATTGAGATGTTATTTTAAGTCCTTTTATCATCTAAAGGAGGATCGTTAAGATCACCATGCTGCTGTTGAGCTTGTGAAATGGTCTTAATCTTCCTAGGCACAGAAGACAAAGCAGGGAGGAAGATGGGGGAAAGATTATGCCTGAGGCCCCCACCTCTATTCAAGGAAGGATTTTCCAAGTTGGCATAAATGGATTCCTTGACCCCTCTCTCAAACCACCTATCTTCTCTGTCTAAAATGTGAACATTAATGTCCTCAAATGAGTGTCCTTTTTCCTTTAGATGAAGATAAACTGCTGACTCTGGTCCTGTGGTGTTACTTCTCCTGTGTTGGGCCATCCTCCTGTACAAAAGTTGTTTGGTTTCTCCAATGTAGAGTTCAGAGCACTCCTCACTGCACTGGATTGCATAAATTACATTGCTTTTCTTGTGTTTTGGAGTTTGATCTTTGGGGTGTACAAGCCTCTGTCTCAGTGTGTTGGTGGGTTTGAAATATACAGGTATGTGGTGTTTGCCAAATATCCGTTTTATCTTTTCAGACACGCCAGCCATGTAGGGAATGACCAGGTTCTTTCGTTTACTCCGAGTCTCAGCCCTATCTGTCGCTGTTTTAGGTCTGGTAGATTTAGATTTGGTGAAGGCCCAATTTGGATATCCATAGGCCTTCAGGGCTGTTCTCAGGTGCTGATTTTCATTCTTTTTGGAATCCATGGAAGTGGGGATGGTTTCTGCTCTGTGTGACAATGTCCTGATGACTCCTAGTTTGTGCTGCAGTGGATGGTGGGAGTCAAACATCAGATATTGATCTCTGTGTGTGGGTTTCCTGTAGATCCCTATTTCTAGCTTGCCACCGGTCCCAATGAGGACTTCACAGTCTAGGAATGCCAGTCTGTTGTCCTTGGTGTCTTCTCTGGTGAAGCTAATGTTGGCATCTATAGTGTTTATATGGTCCGTGAAGGCCTGTACTTCCTGGGTCTTGATTTTGACCCAGGTGTCATCCACATACCTAAACCAGTGGGTGGGCACCGTTCCCTGGAATGTGTTGAGTGCTTTCTTCTCCACTTCTTCCATGTATAAATTGGCCACAATGGGTGACACAGGAGAACCCATGGCACAGCCGTGTTTTTGTCTGTAAAAGTCACCTCTGTATGTGAAATAAGTGGTGTTAAGACACAGGTCCAGAAGATGGCAGATCTGGTTTGGGTTGAGATGGCTTCTCCTTTCAAGGGTGCTGTCCTCTTCTAGTCTCTTCCTGACAGCGGATAGAGCATGAGTGGTGGGGATGCTGGTGAAAAGGGAGGACACATCAAAGGAGACCATAGTTTCATCTGTATCCAGTTTCAGGATCTTTGCTTTGGAAACAAATTCTTCCGAATTATGGATGTGGTGTTCAGAGTGTCCAACTAGAGGTGCTAGTATGGTAGAGAGGTGTTTGGCAATGTTGTATGTTACCGAATTAATGCTGCTGACTATGGGTCGGAGGGGTGTTCCTTCCTTGTGGATCTTAGGAAGTCCGTAGATGCAGGGGATGGCTTCTCCAGGATACAGACGGTGGTAGGTAATCCTATCGATGGAGCCATCATGTTCCAATTGTTTCAAACTGTCTATTACCTTTTTCTTGTAATTGTTGGTGGGGTCTCTTTTCAGTTTTTCATATGTATGGTGATCCTCCAAAAGTGAGGTAATTTTATTGTGGTAGTCTGCAGTGTTTAGAACCACTGTACATCTTCCTTTGTCAGCAGGTAAAATGGTGATGGTTTCATCTTTGCTGAGGGCTGTCAGGGCTCTCCTCTCTTGGACGGTAAGGTTGGGGGGAGGAGGTTGAGCACTGGACAGAGCTGCAGATATTTTAAGCCGGAGTTGTTCTGCTTCCTCAAAAGGTCACACTTGCTTCCTCCTCCCCATCGGAGGTTGCCGGGCTCGGTGCCATCCCCCTGCGTCCTTCCCAGGTTTTTAGCAACTTCTCCATGGCCACCCCTATGGAGTCCAATTTGCTGTTAATTTCCCCCACGTCTAGGTCCAATTGTGACTTTTGTGCTTCCAGGACCTCGATGCGCTGGGTTGGGGTGACTCTTTTCTTTGTTCGCTTCCCCCTTCTCTCTTTCTCTAGCCCTTCGCCAACTGCGACTGACCATCCCGCCAGCTTGGGCTTTGTAGATTCGAGGGGGGGGGGAGTTTTGATTACCTCTTTCTTTTGAGATTTCTGTTTCTCCCGTCTGTTGGTGGTCTCGGTATAGTCCTCTCCTACTCGCTGCAATGCCGCCTCCATCGTCTGGGCATCTGATAAGCTGGCTCCGGCCACTTCAAAAGTCTCTTTATAGTCTCCTTCTTCTCGCTGCAGTGCTTCGAAAGCTTCTGCCTCGTCTACTGGCTCCATTCCATTCCACGATGCTGGTATTTGTGCTGGATGTGTGACCACTTTCCACCGAGAAGCTCGCTGATTACTCAGAGTAATCCTCGGGATGCGTGGTCAAAATTTCATTCAAGTCTTTATGTAAGGTGCTCCATCCGACGCTTGAAATCTCCTTACTCTAGAGTAAACCACAGACCCGCGGTTTCTTAGAAGCAGAAAGATTTATTACAAGACATGAAGGCTAGCACGAACAAAGACTTGAATGAATCAGCAAAACATGGCTTGTCATTTTTAAACATTCCCCCTCCCAAAGCCCTTTGATGTTTACACGTGTAGCTCGTGGCTCCAGGGTGCTCAGACATCCGTTTGCATAGATGTATACTGGCGCTGGCCGCTTTAGGTGTGAATCTATTTCAAAGGCAGGCGCCTCTTCCGTGTCTGTTGCACACCACCCTATGGCATATGCATATTTATCTAGGCTATTGGCAGAGGTCTGCAGAGCTCTTATATGGGGCGTCTGCTAAAAAGTTTTTCCCTGCTGGAAGATATTTCAACGTGAAATTGAACCTACTGAAAAACTCAGCCCACCTTACTTGTTTTGGGCTTAATTTGTGTGGTGATCTTAAAGCAGAGCTTTCCAAACTGTGTGTCGGGACATGTTAGTGTGTCGGCTGCAGTGTTTGGGTGTGTCGCGGCTGCTTCCGTCTCCGAGCCCTGCCAGGATTCCACGCAGGTCCTAGTGCCTGCCTTGTGCCTTACTGCCTCCAAACCTGCTGTGATTCCGCGCAGGTCCTAGTGCCTGCCTTGTGCCCTGCTGTAAGAGTGTGTCGCGAAATGATGCATATCTAAAAAGTGTATCACCAACATGAAAAGTTCGGAAAGCTCTGTCTTAAAGCTTCCAAATTTTTATGATCAGTTAAAACTTCAAAGGGGTGGGGAGATCCTTCTACCAAATGCCGCCATGTAGCCAAAGCATGATGAACCGCAAATGCTTCTTTCCCCCACACATGCCAGCGTCTCTCAGTTTCAGTGAATTTACGGGAAATATAAGCATAGGGTCTCAATTTGTCATTAGTGTCTCTGCAATAACACTGACCCTACCGCGGTATCAGATGCGTCTGTTTGAATTACAAACGGTTGATCAGAATCAGGATGTTTTAAGATTGGTTCAGCTGTAAACAGAGTTTTTAATTTTTCGAAAGCGGCTTGGCATGCTGGAGTCCATTTCAGCTTTGTTCGGGGTTTGCTTGCCAGTACCCCCTCATTGGGGTGTTTCATTTTTAACAACTCAGTTAATGGCAAAGCAATCTGGGCAAATTGGGGAATGAACTGGCGACAGAAATTGGCGAACCCAAGAAATGATTGTAATTGTTTTCTGGTTCTTGGAGACTCCCACTTTAGTACTTTTGCAGGATTCATCTCAATCCCCTGGTGCAATATTCTATACCCCAAATAGTCCAACTTCTCCTTACGAAATTCACATTTAGACAATTTGACATACAATTGAGCATCCAACAATTGTTTTAACACTTCTTTGATCAATTTTACATGCTCTTCCATGGTTTCTGTATAGATTGTTGTTGTTTATTAGTTCAGTCGCTTCCGACTCTTTGTGACTTCATGGACCAGCCCACACCAGAGCTTCCTGTCAGCCGTCGCCATCCCCAGCTCCCCCAAGGTCGAGTCCGTCACCTATCATCCATCCATCTTGCCCTTGGTCGGCCCCTCTTCCTTTTCCCTTCCACCTTCCCTAGCATCAGCATCTTCTCCAGGGTATCCTGTCTTCTCATTATGTGGCCAAAGTACTTCAGTTTTGCCTTTAATATCATTCCCTCAAGTGAGCAGTCTGGCTTTATTTCCTGGAGTATGGACTGGTTTGATCTTCTTGCAGTCCAAGGCACTCTCAGAATTTCCCTCCAACACCACAGTTCAAAAGCATCTATCTTCCTTCGCTCAGCCTTCCTTATGGTCCAGCTCTCGCAGCCATAGGGTACTACGGGGAATACCATTGCTCTGACTATGTGTATCTTTGTTGTCAGTGTGATATCTCTGCTCTTAACTGTTTTATCAAGATTTGTCATTGCTCTCCTCCCAAGAAGTAGACATCTTCTGATTTCCTGGCTGCAGTCAGCGTCTGCAGTAATCTTTGCGCCTAGAAATACAAAGTCTGTCACTGCCTCCACTTTTTCTCCCTCTATTTGCCAGTCATCAATCAAGCTGGTTGCCATAATCTTGGTTTTTTTGAGGTTTAACTGCAACCCAGCTTTTGCACTTTCTTCGTTCACCTTCATCATAAGGCTCCTCAGCTTCTCCTCGCTTTCAGCCATCAAAGTGGTATCATCTGCATATCTGAGATTGTTAATGTTTCTTCCAGCAATTATAACTCCAGCCTTGGATTCGTCAAGTCCAGCACGTCACATGATGTGTTCTGCGTACAGGTTGAATAGGTAGGGTGAGAGTATACAGCCCTGCCGTACTCCTTTCCCAATCTTAAACCAGTTTTTTGTTCCATGGTCTGTTCTCACCATTGCTACTTGATCGTTATACAGATTCCTCAGGAGGCAGACAAGATGACTTGGTATCCCCATACCTCCAAGAACTTGCCACAGTTTGTTATGATTCTGTATAGATTAGTACAGTGCTTTCCAAACTGCCGCCGTTGGCGACACACCAATGGCGGCGGGGGGGCACGGTGGAGCTGTGCACCATGGCGGCAGCGGCCTCTGCTAAAACGCGGAAGTGCTAATGGTGTGCTGCTGCCGCCGCCACCGTACAAACCACTGCCCCCCCGCGCGCCCCCGCGCCGCTTCCGGGTTGTGTTGCGACACACCAAACTGTGTTGCGACACTAAAGTGTTGCGACACACAGTTTGGAAAGCTATGGATTAGTATATCTTCTAAATAGACCAACACTCCTTGATACAAAAAGTCAGCCTCATTAATTAAGCTCATGAAGACTCCAGGCCCTCCAGTCAATCCGAACGGCATGACCCAATACTGGAAACAGCCCAATTGGCAATTAAAAGCAGTTTTCCACTCATCCCCTTCTCTTATGCGTACTCTAAAATACGCTTCCCTCAAGTCTAGTTTAGTAAAGAATTTCCCTTTGGTTAGGTGAGCCAACATGTCTTTTTTTTTAATTTTTTAAATAAATTTTATTAAACATCATTAACATAGACATAAATCAACGTTAATACAATACAACATGCAACACTACAATACATACAACAATATTATACATTATACAATGTATTGTATAATTTCTAAGTATATACATTAATATATTAGATACCTTTAAATATATTACAGCTCTGCCCTCTACCCTTTCTTCTTGTTATCTCTTCTTTACACCTTCTTCATAATCTGTATTCTTTTCTTTCTTCCATACCTCTAACCTCTTCAGTCAAACCAAAACATTCTAATTAACTTTCTTCTCAACCTTTAACCCTTTACCTCCTACTCCTCTCAACGTACTTGTACCTTCTAAGATCTCATCTTTCCCTTCTTTCCCTTCTCTTTCTACATGTTATATAATTTACTATTTATACAATTCTATATCTTGTTTACATTGAGTTTACTATTTGTATTTTTTGAGTTTTTTCTATGTATCTATAAAATGGGTCCCAACATAAGTTAAATTCTTCTTGGTTCTTGTCATTTAATAAATCTGTTAATTTTGCCATCTGAACTAAATCCATTGTTTTTAATAACCATTCCTCAATTGTAGGTATACATTCCTCTTTCCAGTGTTTAGCAAATATAATTCTAGCTGCGGTTATTAAATAAAATAGTAATTTCCCATATTTCTTGTGTATCTCAGGTTTTAAAAACCCTAATAAATACATGTCTGGTTCAATAATTAAATCTTCCAATATTTCACTTATTGTTTGATGTATTTTTAACCAATATTTTTTTGTTTTTTTACAAGACCACCAGAGATGGAAAAAAGTGCCCACTTCTTTTTTACATTTCCAACATCTGTTAGATAATCTATTATTCATTTTTGACAGAGTGTTTGGCGTTAGATACCACGTATACATCATTTTGTAGAAATTTTCTTTCATATTATAATTCAATGTGAATTTTAGATCTTTTAGCCACATATCTTCCCAGGTTTCAAATTGGATCTTGTGACCTAAATTTTCTTCCCAATTACACATACATTTCTTTTTTTGTATATTTTTTGAATTATTTGATATTAATATCTTATACATTTTTGAAATTAAGTGGTTTTTATCTTTCCATAGGATAATATCCCAATTGTTTGCACTTTCTTTAAATTTAAAATTTTTATTATCCACTCTGAATTGTTCTTTAATTTGAGCATATGAAAACCAATTGCACTTTATTCCATCTTTTAATAGGTTTTCTCTTGATTTTAAATTATAATTTGATCCTTCAAAAGTTAGTAAATCTTTGTATGTTATCCAATTTTTGTTGTTCAGTCGTTTAGTCGTGTCCGACTCTTCGTGACCTCATGGACCATAGCATGCCAGGCCTTCCTGTCCTCCACTGTCTCCCGGAGTTTACTCAAATTCATATTCATTACATCGGTGATGCTATCTAACCATCTCATCCTCTGCCGTCCCCTTCTCCTTTTGCCTTCAGTCTTTCCCAGCATCAGGGTCTTTTCCAGTGAGTCCTCTCTTCGCATTAGGTGGCCAAAGTATTTGAGCTTCAGCTTCAGCATCTGTCCTTCCAATGAGCAGTCACCTATATTTAAATTTCCATACCAAGTGAAAGCTTCATGTGGTGAAATCCACAGAGGTATATTTGGTGAGATTGTATTTTTATATTTATTCCAAATTCTTATAATTATTTCCTAATGGGGTGATGGTTAAATGCTACATTTGCTTTGATTTTGTTATACCATAGGTATCCATGCCAACCAAATTTTAAATCATGACCTTCCAGATTAAGTAGTTTTTTATTGTCCAGGCTTATCCAATCACAAAGCCACCATAGAATACATGCCTCATAATATAATTTTAAGTTAGGAAGATCAAAACCACCATTCTCTTTAGTGTCTTGTAAGAATTTGTATTTTATTCTTGGCTTTTTGCCTTGCCAGATAAATTTTGCCAACTCTTGTTGCCAATTTTGAAAGGTTTTTTGGGTTATAACAATTGGAATAGTTTGAAATAAGAAAATAATTTTTGGTAATATATTCATTTTTATTGTTGAAATTCTACCCAGGAATGATAGGTGTAAATTTTTCCAAAGTTTTAAATCATTTTTTATATTAGTCCATAATTTTGTATAGTTATTTTTAAATAAATTTGAATTATTAGATGTTATGTCCACTCCTAGATATCTTAGTTTTTTAACATTTACAAATCCCGTAATCTGTTCCATATTATGAATATTACTTTGATTCATATTCAAATTTATCATCTTTGTTTTATGATTGTTTATTTTGAGCCCCGCCAAAATCTTGAATTTTTTTTAATAAATGTTTAATCAATGTTTCTGGGTTTTGTAGAGTTATAACCATGTCATCAGCGAAAGCTCTTAATTTGTAATTTTCCTGTTTTATTCTTATCCCTTCTATTAAATTATCTTTTCTTATCTTTTCTAATAAAATTTCTAATACCAAGATAAAAAGGAGTGGGGAGATCAGGCAACCTTGTCTGGTGCCCCGACCTATATAGCATTCCTGGGTAGTATCTCCGTTTACCACTATTTTGGCAATTTGCAATGTATATATGGCTTTAATAACTTTTATAAATTTGTCCCCATATTCCAATCTTTCTAATATTTTAATCATAAAGTCCCAATTTAAATTGTTGAAGGCTTTTTCTGCGTCTAAAAACAACAATAAAATTTGTTTTTCTTTATGAACTTTAGCATATTCAATTAGATTTATGATAGTTCTAATGTTGTCTTTGATATGTCTTTTTGGTAAAAAGCCCGATTGATCCATATTTATTGCATCTTGTAAAACCTCTTTTAATCTGTTTGCCAAAATACTAGTAAAAATTTTGTAATCTGTATTTAATAATGAGATTGGTCTAAAATTTTTACATGAGGTGTGGTCTTGATCTGGCTTAGGAATTAATATTATGTTGGCATTTGTCCAGGTTTCCGGTATTCCATTTCCTGTCATTATTGAATTTAGTAATAAATTAAATGGTATTAATAAATGGTCTTGAAACACTTTGTATTACATAGCGGTAAATCCGTCTGGACCTGGAGTTTTGCCTGATTTCTGTCTTTGAATTGCATTTGAGATCTCTTGGATAGTTATGGGTTCATTTAATCTGTCTTGATGTAATTTAGATATTTTTTGTAAATTGCTTTCTGATAAGTATCTGTCTGCCTTTTCTACATCTAGTTGTTGTTTTTGATATAATGTAGTATAAAATTCATGAAATACTATTTTAATACTAGTGTTATCACTTAATTCTAGCCCTTTATCTTTAATTTTATTTATAACTTTTCCCCCTTCTTTTCTTAACTTAAATGCTAACCATTTGCCTGCTTTATTAGCATATTGAAAATTTCTCTGTTTAATATACCTCAGGTTTCTTTCCAACTCTTCAGTTGTTAATATTTCTATTTGCTTTTGAAGAATGATAATTTGATTTTTTATATCATTATCTCCGGGTTTATTTTGCAACTCAATTTCTTTTGTTTTAATTTGTTCACATAGTTTCATAAATTTTTGTAGTTTCATTTTTTGTGATATCTACCTAAAGATATAAAGTGGCCTCTCACATATGCTTTGCTAGCATCCCAAATGGTGTTAATATTTATATTATCTTTCATATTTAATTCAAAAAACTCTACTAATTTAATTTTACTCTCTTCTATATATTCTTTACTTTTTAGGATGGATTCATTAAGTCTCCATCTATACTGTGTTGAAAATAAATTTAAATCTAGTTGTATTGCATTATGATCTGATATTGTTCTCGGTAATATTTTAACATCTTGAATTTTGTTTAATAAATTTTTTGAAGGCCAGATCATGTCTATTCTGGAGTGAGAGTGGAATCTATTAGAAAAAAAAGTAAAATCTTTAGTATTGCCCATTTTATATCTCCAGGTATCCATCATTTCTAAATTATTCATGAGATCAAAAAAAACCCTGAGGTAATTTACCTTGATGAGCTTTGATATATTTGTCAGATTTTCTATCTAGAAATGGATTAACGACACCATTCCAATCGCCCATCATTATCCAATTTTTATTAGGCAGATCTGTTAGACAATTCATCAATGTCTTAAAAAATTTGTTCTGATTATCATTTGGGGCATAGATACCTACTAGTATTATTTTTGTATTTTGAATTTCAATTTCAATTAAAATGAATCTTCCTTTATCATCTACTTTTATTAATTGTGGTTTTAGATTTGGTTTAATATAACATACAATCCCATTTTTTTTTTGTCATTTATCGTTGCAAATTCTGATCCTAATTTTTTATTGCTTAGTAATTTACTGTCTTTACCTCTAATGTGTGTTTCCTGTAAACAGATTATATCCAATTTATATTTATAAAGAATATGGAAAATTCTATTTCTTTTAACTGGAGAGTTCAGCCCATTTATATTCCATGAAAGAATATAATTATTATTATATTATTACATTATTACATTATTACAATCTTACATTATTCATTATCTGATTGGCTGTCTAATTCTAGAGAACACGCTGCCTGGGCAAAAATTTTAAATTTTTCTGATATTTTTTCTTTTGGGGGGCTTTTTCTTGATGAAGGTTTAATATCTTTTTCTAGCTTTCTAAGAAAGTCTTTTGCTTTTTCCACTGAGTTTAATTTAAACCTTTGCGTTTTATACAGTACATTTACCCCTTCCCAAGTTTCCCATCTATAAGTAATATTTTCCCTTTTCAGGGCTTCTGTCAAAAAATAATATTCTTTTCTTTTTTTCAGTATGGCAGCAGGAATTTCTTTAAACATTTGGATATCTCTCCCTTCTATGTTTATTTTCTTATCAAACCTTGTTTGCAAAATCAAGTCTCTCACTTTTTTCCTGTTAAACTCAATCACCAAATCTCTTGCTGTATTGTGTTCTCTTGCATATCTTGAGTTGACCCGATACATTAATTCTATTTCTTCTTCTAGTTGTTCTTTTTCCCAGTCTATCAAGTCAGCCAAAGCTTGGGTAATTGTATTTTTAATTTCAATTTCTTTTCCTTCCTTTAGTCCTCTTATTCTTAAACAAGTCTCTTTTTGTTTTAGTTCCAATAGAGATATTTTACTCAATTCCTCTTCTTTATGTTTTTCCATTGTTTTCATTTTTTCTTTCATTCCCTTTATTTCTGTTTGAATTTTTTGTTCCAAACTATCCAGTAATGATTTTTCAAAGCCTTGTATTTTTTCTTCAAGTATTGAAGTCACATTTTCTGTAATGCTTTGAATGGCTTTCTTTGTAAAGTCCTCAAATAGTGGCTTTAGCCATTCTCCTTTATCTTCAGAGAGGTCTGAATTTCTCCTTAACATTTTCTTTGAAGCCATTTTTTTGATTAAATTATAAATCTCCACGTATAGAATAATAGGTTTAGTTTAATTAGTTTTCTTAAACACAGTCAAAGATGGCGATTTTAAATAATTAATTAATAAATAGTCACTTTTACCTACTTTGACAGCAACTTTGACGTCTCAGCCACTTTCTTTGGACCTCTAAACAAAAGATCCTTGATGAGAAAGTTTTTGTTAATATGAAATAGATTTAGTTTGAATTTTGGAGTAGTATAGAAGTGTAGTAGAAACAGCAGCTATCCCGAACGGGAAACAACGAAGGCAGTCGCTCACCCGGCTTCTCAGCTTACTTTCACTGTAGATCGTTCGCTGGCTGAGAAAGTGAAAGTACCTTAATTGCAGCTTGCTTTTTCACCGCCGCTGCTCAGAAGCTGCAGGATTTTTTGTTATTCTCGGGTTCACCCTTATTTTGGCTACCCAGCTGATTCTTCGCTCCTCTGAAACGCTCACGAAATCGACCAACTTTCTCCGTTTCTTTTCAAAAATATGACGAGCTGTTCTTCATGCGTCCACTCGCCATTTCTCTACACCGGAAGTCTCCCAACATGTCTTTTAACAAAGGCAATGGATACTGATTAGAAATACATATAGCATTTAGTCCTCTATAATCAGTACACAGTCTCAATGAGCCATCCTTCTTTTTCCTAAACAGTACAGGAGCTGCCATGGGTGAGGTGGATGGTTCAATGAAACCTCTCTTTAAGTTTTTATCAATAAACTTTCTCAGTTCTTGTAATTCTTTGTGAGTCATGGAGTACAGCTTAGGTTTTGGTAATACTGCCCCCGGTTCCAGCTCGATAGCACAGTCAGTTTTACGATGGGGAGGCAGCTGGTCTGACTCAGTTTCATCGAAAATTACTTGCACTTCCTCATACGACTCAGGGAAATCTGCAGCCTGGGCCGCTTGTTGGTCAGTTTCAATGCTTGCGGCTCCTACTTCAGTTCCTAGCCGCGTGCCGTCCCTTTCCAACCTGGCATAGGACCCATCCGCAAATTCCATCTCCCCAGAAACCTAGTCAATGTGGGGATTGCTTTCCCTTAGCCATTTCAGCCCTAATACTATTGGCTGATTTGCTATAGGGGCTACAATGAATCGTACAGTCTCTTGATGTGTCCCAATAGTCATTTTTATGGCTTCTGTATAATATTCTACTGGGCCCCCCTTCATATCTGACCCATCCAGTTGACAAAAAATTATTGGTACCTTGAGTTTATATAACTTTAGTCTCACCCAGTCACTATGGCAAGGTGAATCAAACATCTAGAACACCCCGAGTCCAACATAGCTAATAAACTAGCTTGATCCCTCCCATCCAAAGTCCCGATTTTTACCTTTACTTGCATAGTGGGACAGTCGCTGCTCATCAGGGGATCAGCGCGCCTATCTGCAAATGCCTGTCCTCCGGCGCATCTCAGGACAGGCAGTTGGAGTTTCCTGCCGGCAGAAATTCTTCATCTGTTGAGTTGTTCTCGC
Organism: Charina bottae; assembly: GCA_023362775.1. Classification (NCBI taxonomy): domain Eukaryota; kingdom Metazoa; phylum Chordata; class Lepidosauria; order Squamata; family Charinaidae; genus Charina; species Charina bottae. Next base: position 3,044,915 of record JALMGJ010000002.1, on the reverse strand, counting down.
CGCCGAACACTTCTGCTTTGCTTGGCTCCTCGACCATGATGGCTGCTCCCTTTCTTTTTGCTGGTTGTGGTTTAGCCGCTTTAATCTCTGGTTTCTTCTTTGCCACATAAGTGGCTTGAGGGCAAGTTGCTAATTCTATGGCCCTCCTTGCCACATTTAAAACATAGTCCACTGTTAACCCAATGGTCTTTTTCCTCTTCCCAGGCTCTTTGACTGATGGACTTCTTCAGTGGTGGAGCCGCCCCATCACCCTTTTCCCTGGCGTTTGGAGCTGTTCGTATGATCTGATGCGCAACCTGCTGCTCTCTGCCTTCCCCGCTAGTTGGATCCATTCCTCAAGCGTTTCAGGGTCCCCTCTCCCGGCTGCCATTTCCAGAATTTCCGGCCTTAACCCCATCTGGAAATACTTGATTTGAAACGTTTCTGGCCAATTGGGTAACCGACTGATCAGTTTTTTAAACTCCATGGCATATTCTGCCACGGTGTGGTTCCCTTGGCTCAGTTGCTGCAATTCAACTCTAGCCAACATCTTTGATAAGGTGTCTTCAAATCTCTTTCTCAATGCTTTAAATGTTAACAGTTCTTTGGCATTGGTATCATGCATGGCCACCAACCACTGCGCTGCCTCCCCCTCCAAAAAACTAGACACGTACCATACTTTTGCCTCCTCATTAGCAACTGACTCCTCAAATTCTTCCATGAACCCTCTCACATGGGTCATGAAGCAAGCTAACTTTCCCGGATCGCCATCGAACCGCATCTTTAACTTATTGACGGCTTTAGCTGTGACAGCAGGGGCTCTCCCTTTAGCCGGTATGCTAGAGGAGGGTAGGCTCAAACCTGTGTCTGGTTTGGATGTTTCTTCCTTCTCACTTTCACCTGACGTGTCGCTCTCCGCCGAAGTTGTGGTCGGAGTGGCCACCCTTTGGGTAACTTTTCCCCCTTCCTGGGGGAGAACTTGCAGGATGTGTTGTAAGGTCTTGTTCATCATGCCCATCTGCTGACTGATGGTCTCCAATCTGAAGTCCATGCGGGACATCTTCGCCTCCAAGGAAGCCATTCTTTGCGTTTTGGTAGCCCGCTTCCCCATCTCTGGTTTCAGGCCGCCTCCGATCCCCATTGACCACTCCGCTTGGGTTTTTGGAGTGCGCAACCCGGGGATCTCGAGTGCCTCAATACTGCTCCCTTTGTCTCCCTTTTTAGATCTCTTCTTACGATCAGCTTTATCCTTGAAGGCAACCAATTTCTCTTCTTTCAGGACTACCCCCAGGTCCCTGGAAATCCCTGGTTGCTCAGGCTCCTCTACCTCGGGTGGTACTGTAGAGTCCTCCATCCTGCTGGTCTCTGCCATGCAGATTGTTAATAGATAGGTGGTAGAGGGTCGATTCTCACAGACAAGGCTCTCTGTGGTTTCAGCAGTAGCCTCAGGATAAATCGACATAAAAGGGCATTCGGATCTTCCTGTAATGACTCCAACTTACAGCTCACAGCTCACCCCCTCCTCACAGTTCACAAGCTTACACTAATGCTACACAATTAATGGCAGGATTCAACTATGTACCCTGACAGTAGCAACTAGAAGAACAGCCACACTGAAGCAGTACCTCATCCCAACTAGACTAAGAACGTTTGGAAGGAGGCGAAGGTTGTATGCCACTTTAAAGACTTAAAGACATTTGCTTGAATTAAGTATTACCAGACTGAGTATACATGGCAACATCATCTTGCAAGTCCTAGATGGATGGAGAGCAATAGTCTGTTCCTGGGGAAGGTATGTGCTGCAATAAAGCATTTTGTACAGATATGCTACATGGCGGTGTGTCCAGTCCTCGAAAAGCAAAGAACTGTCACACTGTGTTCTTCCAGAGGATGTGTTTGGAGCAATTGTCCCATCGTCCTCTTCCATCCCCACTGATGGACATAGAAAGCTTGTGAAGTTTTGGACAGAAAATGAAAATCCAGTTCCTCTTATGTCCTGTTCTCTTAACTCCTCTTCTTTGCCTATATTTCAGGTTCCTTGGTCCTTCCTGGAGGTGGGCACTAATTGTCCCGAGGAAAGGGTGGATCCAGCAAATCCCTCTCAGGAGCCGTGTTTCAATGGGATCTCCAAGGAGGAAGGTCAGCATCAGGACGTCTCACTAGGTAAGGGAAGATCCTTCTATGTGGTTGGAGGTTTTCTAGAGAGATTCTAGCTATCCTTAATTCCCTGTATCTTCTCGTGTCTATTCGTTGGACTTAGTAGATGACCCAACAAGAAAGCCTTAACTCTCCCTCTTCAAGCTAGAATGCTTAAGTCCCCAGAAGGAAGTCCCTCCCTTCAGTCCACGCACTACCTTCAGATGATTCCCCGTTTGCAGAAGACTGACCTCTTCTGGCAACGCCGAATGGGTTGCATTCGGACTGCCCCATCCTGAGATACTTCTCTTTGTTCTCAGAGATGGGGAGGGGAGCCACCTGTCTTTGGCCTCGCTTGATAGATAATGTCTAGTAAATTCTCACACATATCCCTGCTGGACCACCTCCAACACCATCTGTCCTTGCAGGTGTGTTCCTGGGGTGCCAGAATTTCAACATTTGCCCATCCACATGGAACGTAATGGTTTCAGGCTGCGAGGGGTAGGGAGAGCATTTACCATAGTGAAATGAATGCTTTGGTTGCCAAGAGTAGACTTCCATGTCTCGTTCCTGCCCAAAAGGATTGGAGAGAGGTCCAATTGGGGTTTGTTCCCCATGCTCTTTCTCATGTTTTCTGGGCTGCTCAGTCCGTGCGTGGTGGGACAGTGGTCTTCTCTTCTCCTTTTATTCTTGGCTCCCAAGATGGAGCCAATGGAAGGCTATGGAAGGCAGGTGGTAGGACTGACGGATGGAGATTTCCTCCGCAGGACAGGAAAAAGTCTTAAGTCGTGCCTTGAAGCTAGAAAAGATGGAGTTTATCTCTTTCCTGTCAGTTCCATATCTGGTGACAACAAGCCTGCTTCCATCCTATCTCTCCTTCCTAGGGAGCAAAATGGAGTCACCGTTATTCATCGGATCATCTCCTTGTACTGGTGGAGCTGAAGGAGCGGCTGGACCTCCAGCTCAGGTAGGAAGGGAAAGATCAGGGGCTAATATGGGGGAGCCGTTGGAGACCCCCCGTTTAATTTCAGGTCTCAGCGTATGATACTGCTGTTCCTGAGCAATATGGAACAGGGAAAATAGGATTCAAGTTAGTGATCAGTCACATCTGGAGTTGCCACCTGCTGAGGCCCCATTTTCCGTATCTAATAACACGAAATCTTTCAAGAGACAGGAATACAATTAATACACGTATAACAGCTTTGGTCATCTTCAGGGAGAAGCTGCTGCCCTACACTGCCGATGGAGAGGATGCTGTGTGTAACCACCCCTTGAGAGATCAGCAGATGGTTTTATTTGAGGTTTCAGAGCTGCTGTTCCTGAGCAACATGGAAGAGGGAAATTAGGATTTTGCACTCTCCTTTTTCACCCTCATCAAGAGGCTCTTTAGTTCATCTTCACTTTCTGCCATTAGGGTGGTATTGTCTGCATATCTGAGGTTGTTGATATTTCTCCCGGCAATCTTAACTCCGGATTCATCCAGCCCGGCATTTCTCATGATGTATGCTGCATATAAGTTAAATAAGCAGGGTGAGCAGTATGTGAACCGAGAACTACCAGAAGTGCAAGCTGGGTTTCGAAGAGGCAGAGGAACTAGAGATCAGATTGCCAACATTCGCTGGATCATGGAAAAAGCAAGAGAGTTCCAGAAAAACATCTACTTCTGCTTCATTGACTACGCTAAAGCCTTTGATTGTGTGGATCACAACAAACACTGGCAAATTCTTAAAGAGATGGGAGTACCAGACCACCTTACCTGTCTCCTGAGAAACCTGTATGCGGGTCAAGAAGCAACAGTTAGAAACGGACATGGAACAACCGACTGGTTCAAAATTGGGAAAGGAGTACGACATGGCTGTATATTATCACCCTGCTTATTTAACTTATATGCAGAGTACATCATGAGAAATGCCGGGCTGGATGTTTGTTGTGATCCACACAATCAAAGGCTTTAGCGTAGTCAATGAAGCAGAAGTAGATGTTTTTCTGGAACTCTCTTGCTTTTTCCATGATCCAGCGAATGTTGGCAATATGATCTCTAGTTCCTTTGCCTCTTCGAAACCCAGCTTGCACTTCTGGTAGTTCTCGGTTCACATACTGCTGAAGCCTAGCTTGTAGGATTTTGAGCATAACCTTGCTAGCATGTGAAATGAGCGCAATTGTACGGTAGTTTGAACATTCTTTGGCATTGCCCTTCTTTGGAATTGGAACATAAACTGAACTTTTCCAATCCTGTGGCCACTGTTGAGTTTTCCAAATTTGTTGGCATATTGAGTGCAGCACTTTAACAGCATCATCTTTTAGGATTTTAAATAGCTCAGCTGGGATACTGTCTTCTCCACTAGCTTTGTTGTTAGTAATGCTTCCTAAGGCCCACTTGACTTCACTCTCTAGGATGTCCGGCTCAAGGTCAGCGACCACACCATTATATTTATCAGGGATATTAAGATCTTTCTTGTATAGTTCTTCTGTGTATTCTTGCCACCTCTTCTTAATCTCTTCTGCTTCTGTTAGGTCCCTGCCTTTTTTGTTCTTTATCATGCCCATCTTTGCACAAAACGTTCCCTTGATATCTCCAATTTTCTTGAAGAGATCTCTAGTCTTCCCCATTCTATTGTATTCCTCGATTTCTTTGCATTGTTCATTTAAGAAGGCCTTATCTCTCCTTGCTATTCTCTGGAAATCTGCATTCAGTTGGTTATATCTTTCCCTTTCTCCCTTGCCTTTTGCTTCCCTTCTTTCCTCAGCTATTTGTAAAGCTTCATCAGTCAGCCACTTTGCTTTCTTGCATTTCTTTTTC